>JADLZL010001514.1:0-72895 GCA_015844335.1 Chrysopogon serrulatus
GCATGCAATTCATTCGGCTAATATGAAGGTGAAACACGTAGTGTATTGATTACCGAACATGCATGCATAAGAAGACATGTTTGAACAAGTAAAAGTTAACTATGAATTGAAGCATAACCAAGCTCGGCAGAATACAAACCGACTTGGGGTCCATGAAGAAGGAACATACAAATTATCACGAATAAACTAATCAAAGACCTGCATCCGCCGCAGACGATACCCGATCCTATCGAAGTCTAAACGCTTCTAACATGCAAGAACCTCAAGAACATGTAACAATCTAGATTGATCTAATTCGGCTATGTAAGCATACGATCTATTTATCATGATAATATAAGAGTAAAGAACATTAAAGAGCAAATAGATCTTATAAAATAAGGAGCCGAAACCGATCAAATCTAGATTGGGCAAAAGAGTGTTACAAATAAATAAAATATTAAAGTCATGCAACACGTGATAACTTAATGAATCTACTAGATCTTGCCAAATCTAATAGAGCCGATAACTAATCCTTGAGCTGCATCCTAGCTCGCCGCACGACTCACGATCTAACCAAGAATCGATAACTATCTTGCCTCGCTAAGCTATCAAGCGGACGCCCGCCGCACGGCCATCTAGTCGAGATAGACAAAGCATAAGCAAAGACTTCTTGATCATCAAGTAGACGCCGCACGGCCATCCCATCGAGACGAACAAGACTACTTGCATCAAGATCTAAATCCACCGCATGATACTAGACATGATAGCAAGGTTGCCGAACTTACTACTTGAGGTCGACGGATCGATTGGCTCCTCTCAAGAACTCGACGACACGACAAAAAAGGACTCAAAACGTGGCACGGGCCGGTTGTATTGATTTGATTGTGAATATCCTTTACAATGGTCGAGGGTCTATATTTATACCCCCGGACATAACATGAATCCTAAGAGATTACGACGCACACAATATGTTAAAGGTAACTCAAAAGTATGGCGAGACTCTTGCTATAATTCTCCCTGAGTCCTTGATCATCACGCTTTTTCTCCTTCTATTCGGCTTCTTGCTCGCCACCTTTTGCTTCCCGAATGGAGCCACTGCCTACAAAGATAGCCGACCGCACCAATGCTTGCCGAATCACCTGTAGTCAATTGCACATACGCTTGCCGAATAGCTCAAAGTTAGCCGACCAAGACGCTCATTTGCCGAAACGTTGATTTCTCGCTTTCTCATAGACTTTACCGAATCGCCCAATTGCCATTGGCTTTTACCAAAATCCAAGTGTTAACACATGCCCCCTCAATTTCGGGATAAAAGTAATTTTATTCCTCGAATTGAACACGTACTTTTCTCATTTAGGTCAACACTGCTCAACTCCGTAGCCGCCACTCAAAATCCGACTCTTCTTCGCTCTAGATTCGATCCTACTTTTAATCCCCAATGGCGAACCCTTGATGGAGTTCAAGAGGTATTTTTGATTCCTTTCATGTATTCGCAAATTTTTCTTTTGATCTTTCATCTCTTCTCGATTCTCTTTCGCCGTATTATCTTTTTGAAGGAGTACAAGGACGGATTTTTGATCCCTTATGCCCCCAATCCTCGATTCAGACTTTTTGGGTCCGATGGGAGATTCCAACCCAATCGAATTTGTGGAGAAAGAAACTTCGAGGATCCCCTTTAAACTGAATTGCCCCCTCCAAACAGATGGCCAAGCACTTTCAAAACCCGGCCCTTTCCTCCGATCTTTGATGGCGGCAAAGTGGTACCAAAGGATGCTGAACAAGAGTAGTAGCCCACCGGACTCCTGTGATATCCAAAGATCGCTTAGAGTTATCCCTTTCGGGAACACCTCGAATGATTCTTCTTCTCGATAGCGCCTTCCCACTTCGTCGGTCGATGCTACCAATGGTTTCATTTTTGGTCATGGCCCAATGTCTTTTACTTTGGCCGACATATTCATGATGACCGGCCTTAATGTGACAGAGCCAAGATACCCTTCCAAATATAAGCACAATAGCAACCGTAAGGCGCCAACTGAAGTGGATGGACCAAGTACATCAAAACGTATATGTCAATCGGTGCCGTGGATCGACAAAGAATATAAGGCCTTTTTAAACATGTGGCTATGCAGATTCATCTTTTGTGGTAAATCCAATGAGCCAACTCCTCAATCACATGGTAATGGCCGAGGAGCCGGGTCGCAGAACTTTAATTCCTCCGGGCAAATATCTTCTAGGAGTCGTTTATCACATGATGCATCGATCATTGTTCGACAAGGCCAACATGGGGAAATTCATTGTGTAAATGGTCCCCGGTGGTTTGTGCAGTATGTGGCTACAATTGTACATGCACCGATAGTCTCCGTGGACCTTAACACTTTGGGTTTTCCTTTCTCACAATGATGATGAGGATGGCCAAATGAAAGAGAAAGCCCGCCAAACTTATGGAGAAGCAAAGAAATGCCATCACCATTGATATAGATCTTGGCCATCTATTCAAGCTATTCTTTAAGGGCTTCAATCATGTGATATGGCTCCCTTTATAGAGAAAGTGACACTTTGACTCGCCTTTGCAAATTTAGCTATGAGTCTGGCTGCTAGCATGTGGTTGCCACAAAGATCTTCAATTTTTTCATTAAGCCCTGGTGGTCTTGCCGCCAGAGTTTCATCATGGGAGGTTGCTGAATCCTTCCTATGAATTTTACAACCCAAACATGTTTGCTGTGTAATTGGGGGTGTGGGCAACCCCCTCAAGACTGCTTTTTCTCAACCATCATAAGGCCCAGAGAGAAAATAGGAGATGAAATGGAGGCCAAAAGGGTTTTTGAGCTTGGATGGGATCCGCTGTAATTCATGCCCTTGCCTTTGGGATTAATAGAAGCTGCCCATCCTTTGTTTTCCTCTTGGTGGCAAGAATGGCGTGCTCATATTTTTAACATGCCTGCACCCTTTGTGTCAAGATTTGTATGCTCAATTCGATTTCGATGCTGAGGTAACTTTCTTCATACTCACGCTACCTTTTTTTTCTCGATTTTGTTTTTAATTTCAGTATTGTACCGTTTTTCGCAGATCCCGAGCCTACCCTCCTTCACAAATAGTCCAATATTACCAAGCCGGACCCATCCCCGCGCTCTTTAGGTTTTAATGCTCCATCCCCGGCAATCCCATCATGAAAACACCAAGAGTTTCCGGGTACAGCCTTCTTCAAAAGGAGAAGGCAAGAGGAAAGCTATTATCGGATCAAGCGTAGATATTAATGTGCCCGTAAGAACAAGATCCAAGAAAGCTAAGCTCTCTCCCAAGGTACACTCTCGCCATTTTTTGTTCTTGAACCATGACGGGGCTTATTTTACCTATTATATGCTTTCCTTCACCACGTGTGTCGCCTTCAAACTCAGCCAATGTGTTGAGAATTACCAAACATCTTCTCAAGCTCCTCAAGATGTTGAAACTCAAGAGGAGGATGCAGAAATTCAAGAGTCCACCGCCATACAGTGTAATTACCTTCTTAATCGATTGTTCCCCTTTTTGCACCAAATGAACTGATTTTTGCCACTTGATACTCGGGCGCATCATCCCCTCGGATAAAATGGTAGAAGAATCTCCTCCTCATGCTTCTATTGATAGTGTAAATTCACAAGGCTATTGGTCATATTGGTAATGTTTTCTACACATTTTTCTTCTTCCCTCTCGCCAAGGTTTATCTATCGCACTTTGCATCTCATTGCTTATTTTCGATGATATCTTGATGACATAGCGGAAGGATCTTTCCCTCATCAAAGCTTCAAGTTCACCTTCTCTCGGGCATTCAGCCTAAGCCCTCAATCAAGCCAGAGACAGAATCAACCTCAAGAAGCTTCTCGCAAAAAAGGTAATACTTTATTTTATTGATCTCAAATAATCTTGATCAATCGGCTAATGGTTCTCCTTTTAAAGGATGATGCTAAGCCGACCGCCGCCTACTCTTTCACCATTGAAGAGTACATTAATGAGGGAGGTGAAGAAGCTACTTCTCGCCAGAGGTTATCATCAGAGAACCAAGCTCGGCTAAAGGAGATATCCCTCTTATCGGCCAAAGATATAAATGCTTTTGTCCAAGATGCACTGTGATAAGAGAAACTGGTTGAGCTTATTGACCAAGACATCCCTCCAACTCTCAAGGTCTCTAGAATCTGCAACTCATCTTGATGATCACCTTGGCAAGGTCGAGAGCAAACAGAATATAGCTTCTAGAGCCGCTCCGCAAAATGATAATCAATTTAAAAAGCATCAAGTTAAAGAATTGCACTCTCGCATCCAGCCGCTAAGCGCCTTTGGTAACTCGAACCTGAACCGGTAGCCATGGAGGAGGAAAAGGCCAGGTTGGAAGCTCAATTGGCTCAATTGAATGTGAGAATCCAATCTCACAAAGATAAAATTGCCACCTTGCCGAACTCCATAGATGCAGCCAAGACAAAGATATCATCCGTCATCAAGGAGCATCGCCAGATCAAAACCAAAGCTTACCGTAATCCGTAGTTTCAAGACGATGACAAGAAGGTGCTAGAAGAAGTCAATTTAATTAGGGATGATATCATAGATGCAATCAAACTGTTTTAAATGAGTAAAACATTCGGCTTGTAACACAATCGTGATTTTTTAAACAATTGTATTCTTTGTTGTGCTTTTGGTCTTTTTCCATTCTTGTTTGACCGATGACATAGCCGAATGTTCTTAAGCTTCCCGAATAGACATACGGCCATCATTCCGATTTCCGACGAGGATTAGCCGATTCTCCCGAACCGCCGCTGATTTAGCCGAAGCTTGGCCCAAATCCCAGAACGGCCCAAAAGAGAAGTAAACCCTACTTTGTCGCTTGGTATACTCCGAGTCGCGGCGCCACTTAACTCTATTCTCGCCTATAAATAAAGCCCTCTTCCGGCTTCCACCACCATCGCCGGTTAGCATTCATCATCATCTTCTCATTTTCTCGCCGAAATCCTCGTGAAGAAAACCCCACCTCCAAAACCACCAATGTCGAGCCGGTGACCATGGAAAACGCCCCGCCGAGGGAGAGGCCTGAGGGAGCAAAGCCGCGACGCCGGCAACGCCATGGGTGAGATTAATCGCCGCCTTTGCGTGTTCTTGCTCACTGCTCATCTCCCCTAACCTTGGTTTTCTTCATCCGCTTAGGGCGAGGGTCATCATCAACCGCCTCACCTTCTTCCCCCGATGGAGGTGACTCAACCGGCACCTCCACCAACCGGTGTCTGCTCTCCCGGCCTCGAAGTTCGCCGAGCTCTTCCGAGTCCGACAACTCATACAACGCCAACCCTTGGGGTCCGGGCGGAATCGAGGGCGAGGACCCTTTGTACAACCATGAGGAGGCGCCCTGTTCCGCAAGGAAAGGGATGAAGCCCGACCGAGCCGGGCGACGCCTCCAAGCAGCTTTGGCATCGCGCAGTTTTAATGGGAGGATCACAAGAAGCAGCTCGCGATGCCATCACCGGGTTCGGCATTCTCACATAGATTTTTTTTCTCAATCCTCTTCGCTGTATCGATTATCTTTTTCATCTTTCGCTTCTCTCGCGGAGAACGACGGGTTGAAGGCAAAGAAGCGACCCGGCGGCCGACAAGGTGAATGCCTGTGGAGAAACTCCCCGAGGCACGCCTCGACGCCATGGATGGCCGTGTTGATCGTGCCGTCATCCAAGGTGTCCACCTTGGCGTGTCCTCGGCCCGGCAAATGATGTCTTCTCGCACCAATGAGGACTATTCTGCTCAAAGCCGTTGGATTTGCGTAAGGTCATCCTCACGAGGTGGAGGACATCGAGGAGCAAACTGAGCTCTACTGGGACCATGCTATCGCTCTTGCCGAATCCACCAATCCCCTAACTGTTCTTAATAAGTTGTTCCGTGAGTAGTTTGTAACTAGGGATTGATCCGTGAATAATGAAATCATCTTCTCGAGAATGTGTCTTGTTTATGATCTTGTGTTGATCGCCAAATGAATGCCTTCAAGTTGTTCTCTCTCGATTCGAAGCAGTTCTTGAGTGATTTTCCGAATGCAAAGTGACATCACTTTAGTCGATTAGATCTTAGTCTTACGCCACAAACGATTTGACGAGTCACCGAAAGCAAAGATCATTCAGATTTCATCTTTTCTTTTCCCGATAAACCAACCGGGCCGTAACGTTGAGGTCAACATAAGATCATTCGGTTATATTTTGAACTCGAAGGCGACACCTAATCGATCGGCTATTTACCAACTTCGCATTTTTTTCACTAAAGGCGATGTTATCTCATCGGCCGCTTGATTCAAGTTCTCTTTACGAACCAACTTCGACATCGGGGTAATATTTTTAAGATATCGTCCGTTGATAGCTCGTAAATTCTTCCCCAAACAAAGTCTTCAAAATATATGCATTGCCGTGCACGCATCTTTTTCTACCCGAAAGGGCCCTTCCCAATTTGGAGACCACTTGCCGAATGCCCCGCTTTTCGATCCAATCGGCAAAGATAGTTTTCCAAACCAGGTCACCTTCCAAGAATTGCTTTTTCTAACTTTCTTGTTATAATATCGGCAACACGTATTTTATTCTTTCTCAATATTTTCTAATGCCTTGAGACGAATGAAATGTAAATCTTCCAATTCATCTATCATCAAATTTGTATAATCTTCTTTTTTCCAAATCTTTTTGCAACATAACTCTTCTTGAACCCGATTGCAATTCCCATGGTAAAACAAAGATGATGCCCGTGAAACCAATTCATAAGGAGATGTTCGAGTTGACCCATGACAAGCCATCCGATAAGCCCACAATGCTTCATTGAGAACCAAATGCCATCTCTTCGGTTTCTCATCAATCTTCTTTTGAATGATCTTGATCATAATCTTATTGATGCTTCGCTTGCCCATTGGCTTGTGCATAATAAGGAGAAGAATTATACAATTTTGATCCCCATGTCTTCGCAAAGTCGCAAAATTCAAGAAGTAAACGGGTTCCTTGATCGCTTGTTATAGTTTGAGGGATTCCAAACCTATAAATTATATGCTCTTTAACAAAACCGATCATATTTTCTCGATGTAACTTTCTTCAAAGGAATGGCTTCGACCCATTTAGTAAAATAACTGCGGGCCGTGAGCACAAACTTATGCCCTTTGCTCGAAGGAGGATGTATCCGACCAATCAAATCTATGCCCCATCCTCTAAATGGCCAAGGCTTGATTATTGGGTTCATAATGTATGCCGGAGCCTTTTGAATATTGCCAAATTTTTGACAATCATAACATCCTTTATAATAGTCAAAGCAATCTTCCAAAGATAGTTGGCCAAAAAATAACCAGCCCGAATTATCCATTTCATCCCAGTAAGCCGATTGATGTGCACCACATAATCCTTCATGCACTTCGCACATCATCTTTTTCTCGCCTCTTTCTTGGCTTAGACACTTGAGCAATACTCCATCTATAGATTTGTAATACAAGTGATCATTGAGAAGAACGAACTTAAGGGCTTTGTACCCGAAGTTTTCGGGTAACTCTCGCGATGGATCCTTTCGATATTTGATGATTTCATGTCTCCAATCGCCAACCACCGACAAATGGCTCCTGAATATTCTCTTCTATAGTGAAGACTTTTGATTTTCACGATATCCGTAGCAGTTTGGGCCAACCTATTTGCTTCTTCATTATGCCCCTAGGGATATGATGCAAAGTTGCTACCCGAAAGCTTTTTAAAAGTTCCCGACATTCCTCATAGTATTCTCTTAGCTGGCCATTCTTACACTCATATTGGCCAATCAACGGGTTGATCACCAACTCGTAGTCTCCAAAGATTTCAACAAATGACGGCTTTTATCTCTACAAGAAGCCGAAGCCCTCTAAGCAATGCTTCATACTCGCTTGATTGTTAGTCACATGAAATTCAATGGGAATAGCATACTCAAAAAGTTATTCCCCGTGGAGAAACTAATAGAATGCCGCCCCCACCTTTGTCGCAGGATGAACCATCGAAAAATAGAGTCCAAGGTACAATGCCTACTATATCGTTGTTAAGGTCATGATGTTGCGTAATAAAATCAGCAATAATTTGACCCTTCAATCGCTTTTTGCCGATTCGTATTTTAAATCAAATTCGACAAAGCCAAAATCCATTTGCCAATTCTTCCATTTAAAATTGGCATTGACAACATATGCTTGATCACATCATGACTTGAAATAATCACGCATTCAGCTTTTAATAAATAATGCCGAAGCTTAGTACATGAGTAATACACACACAAACACAATTTTTCCATAGCCGAATATCTTGTCTCGGGTCTAACAGCTTTCGGCTAAGATAAGCTATGACTCGCTCCTTCCCTTCATACTCTTGCATGAGGGCCGATCCTATCGTTAGGGTATCGGCCGCCACGCATAACTTGAAAGGCTTGTTAAGTTGTGGAGGTACCAAAACCGGTGGTGCCTTCATGTATTCTTTAATTTCATCAAAAGCCTTTTGTTGCACGTCACCCCATACAAATTTTTGATTCTTCTTGAGCTTCAATAATGGAGAAAAGGGCAAGATCCTCTCTCGATAAATTGAAATGAACCTTCTTACGAAATTGATCTTGCCAAGCTGTGGACTGTAATTTCGTGAGATTAGTTGGGGGAACAACTTTATCTATTGCCTCCATGCTCTTCTTTCCAACTTCAATTCCTCCTTTATGAATAAGGAATCCCAAGAACTCACCAAACCGACACGAAAAGCACATTTGTTTGGATTCATCTTCAAACCATGTTTTCTAGTGCATTCCAAAGTTCTTCTTAGATCAGCCTAAGTGTCTCTTATAGTCTTCAGATTTGACTACTACATCATCAATGTAGATCTCCACAATTTTGCCGATCAACTCATGAAATATGTAATTCATGGCTCTTTGATAAGTTGCACCGGCATTCTTCAATCCAAACGCCATTACAATCCATTCAAATAAACCAATGTGGCCGTGGCATCTAAAAGCCGTTTTTGAAATATCTTCTATTGCCATGAAGATCCGATTATAGCCAAGATTACCATCCATAAAACTAATGACTTCATACCCGGCCGCAAGGCCTACTAACAAATCGGCAATTGGCATCGGATACCCATCCATTGGAGTGGCCTTGTTAAGATCTCTCAAGTCTATACGCACTCTCATCTTCCCATTCTTTTTGTAAACAGAACTATATTCGAAATCCAATCGCTGCATTCCTCGCACGGCCGAATGAAGTTTGCTTCCAATAGCCTTTCAATCTCCTTCTTCACATCGGCCAAGCACCTCTTCTTTATAGATTTTCCTTGAGGTTGTTTATAGGGTCGATACCTCGACTTAATAGGTAATCGATGTTCAACAATAGAACGATCTAGTCCAGCATCTCTCAGATAATCCCAAGCAAAGCAATCTTTAAACTCCTTAAGAAGATTTACTATTTGTTCTCTATATTCTCGATTCAAATTTGCACCGATGTACATCGGCCTTGATTTGGAATCATCACCAACATTTATCTCTTCTAGTTTGTCGGCCGACATAAAACCGTGTCCCAACTTTCCTTTGTTGCCATCGATTGGGTTACCCATTCAAAAATTGTCGCTCGAGCCGATCGCTTGATCGGCCGTTGATCCTTGTTGAATACATTAACAGGACCTTCTTTCCATACTTTGCCGAGAAACAATCAACACCATCATATTCCCAAAGAAGCCGGCCCGGCAGCCCACACTTACCGAATCATCAAGATGTATGATCTCCACGCCATCCCCTATCCATTGAATAAGGATTTGGTGCATGGTTGAAGGAATACAAAGAATTAGCATGAATCCAGCCTCCCAAGAAGCAAAACCGTATGCCCCTTGCCGCCAATGACAAAGAACGTAGTGATCGTGGTTTTAGACCCAATCATCAACTCAACATGCACAGCCTCCTCGAGTGTTAGAAGGATTGCCAAAGAAAGTCTCTAAGGATCATGTCGGTTTTAAGCAAATCTTCATCCGTCATCCCAAGCTTTCTAAACGTGGAATATGGCATTATATTGATAGCAGCTCCTCCATCAACAAACATCTTGGTCGAGGCTTCCCATTGACGTATCCTTTCAAGTAAAGCGGTTTCAAGTGACGATGTTTGGCCGGCTTGTCAAAAGTTGCTTGTCGTGTTAGTATAAGTCGAGCCATTAGATCCCGAAACTCACTTTCATCAAAATCGAGTAAATCTCCTCTTGTACTTTTGATTGTCGAGCTATGAATTTCGATGGGAGGAAGAAAGCCATGCATGCATCACCCGAAGGACCCTTCTCATCGGATTTCTTCTTTGGGCGCCATTCCTTCTTTTTTTTCTCATGGGCAAACTGCTCCAGCCTCTTTTGTTTCTTAATCGCCGCACTCTCCTCTTCTCGACTTTTTCTCAACCCCGGTGGGCACCATTGCCCTTTTCGCCATCTATATCCATGAGTATTTCCTTCCTCATCATCGCATTCTTCTGATGAACCCAATGCTGATCCGCGAATCTCTTCCTCCGATGATCAAAGTCATTTAATTTTATACGCCGATCGCCCTCGTGAAATTGAATTCCAAGTCTTTCATGGACTGGTCGGCGGTTGACTCGAGACCGCTCAGTAGCCATAATATCGACACGTGATTCGGGCAATTGTTTCTATCAGCAGCCTTCAAGCCTTCATTCCAACAATGCTTAAAGAATGAACAACCCCAATGAGACTGCGTTTCTAGTTCCCTCATGTGTTCTTTTTGTTCTCGGTGATACATTTCTTCTTCATATCTCCACCGTTCTTCTAAGAACTTTCGTTCTTCATAATATTCTTGCTCTTGCCGCCTCCGCCATTTATTCAAAGAAGATTCGTGATGTCACCCTTGGTCCGGACGTTTCACCTTTCTGGTTCGGCTATTTTTGAACCGAACTTTCTTTCAATTCTTCTTCGCCAGAACCGCCGGTTGGGGTCTACAAAGGCCACTTTTCTTAGCTCTTTTCTCGATGTCAACACTTTCATCTTTCCCTTGCTTTTAGGGTCATCCAGCAGAGACCATTCCGACAGAGAAAGAAATCATGTTCTCGAGGGAAAGGTTTGCCATCAATCTTCATCTTGCCATCAAATTTCAGATGCCCCTCTTGAATTGCCTTCTCGAATCCGAACTCGAACACTCGGCAATCATTGATGGAGTGAGAATTAGTGTTATGATAACCACAATATCTCTTGTCTTTCACCCCTTCGTGGCGTAGCATGGGATGTCCCTCCGTAGCTTGATGCGCCCTTCCCTCACCAACAGATCAAAAAGCTTATCCGATTTGGAGACATCAAAATCGTAAGTCCCTTTTTTTGTTGTTTCAGCCACCGACGACTTACTTGGGTAGGCTCTTTGTCCCAAGTCAACTCTGGGCCTGCAGCTTTATTTCATCCTCATCCTCGCATTCTCGCTTGTTTCTTCCAGAAACTCGATACATCTCACTAGCAACATTACCCTTCCGATAGCGATTATCCCTTTCAAACCCCGAGCCCGATTACTCATGACAGCCTAATCTCCGAGCGAAGTTGACCGAGATCATCAAATTCCATGCCGAACAGTTTTTCCCCGACATTCGGCAAAGATCCCTCGCTATTGCTATCCCAGTAATCGATCGTCTGTAAATTCAGCGAGAAGCAAAGACTCTTAGTTTCTCCGAATCTGCGAAGATATTCTTGTGGTGTCTCATTAGCTTTTCGCCTCAAACCGGTAAGGTCTACCAGCCTTCTTTTCAAGAGTTCCAAAGTGAAGAAATAAGCATGAAACTTGCTCAAGTTCCCGCCTGTGTACCAATAGAATCACCGGTAGAGAAGTAAACCGTGTGAAAGCCGGGCCCGTGAGAGACAATGGAAAATACCGAACCCTCCAAGCTTTCGCCTGTGGATGCCTCCCCAAGCCGTATCGTATCGGCTAATATGCTCGCGGGTACTTGTATCATCCCGACTTTAAAATTTGGTCAAGTCCGTTGGTGGCTTCACCCTTTGCCGGTAGTGCAACCCCGTTATACCATTCTCGGGTACGCAGACTTGTATGAATAGGATCGATTCTTTTGGCTTTAGGCCGAACTGATGTTGCATCATATCAGCCATCCTTTGCATGATTATGTCAATGTCCTGCCTTCGGAGTTCCACGTGCCTCGCCCCTCCGATGGCATTCCCCGCCGCACTTCTATATCCCGGATCGGTAGAGCATCTAGAGCAAAGATAGTCAGTGAACTTCATGATATCCATCCCCATACATGTTCCTTTGTAACCCGTTTGATGCCGGAGATATCTTGTATGCAGATTGCGGTACTTTTTCAAGAGTGCCAAACGCCACTTGGCCATAAGTAGGAGGTGGTTGCTTTTCATGAGTCTCTACTTCATCTTTGTTAATCCCAGATGTTCCTCAGATCTTCAGGTTGCTTCTCTTGATATTTTGGAATATTGAAAAGCACGGGTCCACGAATTGGTCCCACACCATCTTCAAAATACTTATCACTGTTGGGCCGAAAAAGTATTAGCCATGATTACTCGGAAAGTATTTAGAAAGGCCGTGTTGTGGTTCCCCGATGGTATCCGCCAAGGCTTTATGGACCAAATCGATACCTTTTGAGCTTTCTTCCTCTTCGAGCAATCGTTTGATGTGCAAGAAGAACCCTTGGCAATGACCGCTTCGAAAAACCTTGTTGCTCTTGTTCTTGGAGAAGGACATTAAGCATTTATGCTTGTATTGCTCGCATGCTTGCTCCATCGTTGCTCTCAATTGGTCCGGGCATTCATCCAAAGCGCCACGCCCGTAACATGATTGTTATTGACGTCCGACATCTTGAATCGAGATGGTCCCACCGGGCGTGCCAAAAAGTGTGTTGGCACAAAATCTGCACCCTCGCGCCAAGCACACAAAGAAGTCGAAAAAGCGTGACTTCAATCGGACAGCCGCACGGTTTGGAGATCCGGAAGCGTGCCGCCCGGTTTGACCTCGAAAAAACCGACAAGGGACAAAGAAATGTTAAATACAAAATCGGAACGTGTCGGATGAGACCGCATAGTTCCGTATATACGGCCCCGAACGGTTTTATTTTACTATACATACAGCCTATAGAAGTCGCCCCGCCAATCATGCATACAATTCATTCGGCTAATATGAAGGTGAAACACGTAGTGTATTGATTACCGAACATGCATGCATAAGAAGACATGTTTGAACAAGTGAAAGTTAACCATGAATTGAAGCATAACCAAGCTCGGCAATACAACCGACTCGGGGTCCATGAAGAAGGAACATACAAATTATCACGACTAAACTAATCAAAGACCTAGATCCGCCGACGATACCCGATCCTATCAAAGTCTAAACGTTTCTAACATGCAAGAACCCCGAACATGTAACAATCTAGATTGATCTAATTCGCTACGTAAGCATACGATCTATTTATCATGATAATATAAGAGTAAAGAACATTAGAGAGCAAATAGATCTATAAAATAAGAAGCCGAAACCGATCAAATCTAGATTGGGCAGAAGAGTGTTACAAATAAATAAAATATTAAAGTCATGCAACACGTGATAACTTAATGAATCTACTAGATCTTGCCAAATCTAATAGAGCCGATAACTAATCCTTGAGCCAGATCCTAGCCTCGCCGCACGACTCACGATCTAACCAAGAATCGATAACTATCTTGCCTCGCTAAGCTATCAAGCGGGACGCCGCCGCACGGCCATCTAGTCGAGATAGACAAAGCATAAGCAAAGACTTCTTGATCATCAAGTAGACGCCGCCGCACGGCCATCCCATCGAGACGAACAAGACTACTTGCATCAAGATCTAAATCCACCGCATGATACTAGACATGATAGCAAGGTTGCCGGAACTTACGGAGGTCGACGGATCGATGGCTCCTCTCAAGAACTCGACGACACCACAAAAAAGGACTCAAAAACGTGGCACGGGCCGGTTGTATTGATTTGATTGTGAATATTTTACAATGGTCGAGGGTCTATATTTATACCCCTGGACATAACATGAATCCTAAGAGATTACGACGCACACAACATGTTAAAGGTAACTCAAAAGTATGGCGAGACTCTTGCTATAATTCTCCTCTGAGTCCTTGATCATCACACTTTTTCTCCTTCTATTCGGCTTCTTGCTCGCCACCTTTTGCTTCCCGAATGGAGCCACCTGTCTACAAAGATAGCCGACCGCACCAATGCTTGCCGAATCACCCGAGTCAATTGTACATACGCTTGCCGAATAGCTCAAAGTTAGCCGACCGCACGCTCATTTGCCGAACGCGTTGGATTTCTGCTTTCTCATAGACTTTACCGAATTGGCCCACCTGTCATTGGCTTTCACCAAAATCCAGTGTTAACAGCAACCAACCCTAGAAATGAATAAATTCATTTTAGTTATACTTATTAGGGTTCTCTAATTATGAATGCTTATGCAATGATGATGATGACATGGCAGTTTTATGTTAACGTAGCACCAGAGGTGTTACAGAGTTGGATGGTTTCAATTCGAGGATAAAGGATTGACCCTAACAGATTGTCTAGTGATACTGTTTATTCGACACAAGTGACCTAGACTGTTAATCGAACAAACCCCAGTGACCATGTAAGCGTCAGTATGATTTGGCGTGGACTGTATGCCCACGCCGTGGAGAGACCAAGCTTGACATAGTGACTCGTTGGTTAGTTCATTATGGTGTGACCTTGGTCGATCATCCGATGGAAGTCCAACTTACCTTAGCGACTCGTTGGCATGGCTATTGAAGTGCACCTTATGGTTCGGTAGTGAGATGCCAAAGTGACGTGTCATACGATGTAATAGGATTAAAAAAACTTTTTTCAACTGATTTGGGTTAGATAATAATTTTCACTCTCAACTACAAAACATATAATTTTTCCCTCAAGACTAAAGGTGTTCAGCACCGAAAAATATTTAATATAATGAGCGGTTTATAATGGTACAATAAATAATACAACAACACTCAAATTTATCAAATTGATATCTTTTTTATTCGGGCTCCAAATATAGCAAATAATATATCAATTTTGATCGTCTCGACGAGCTCTTTGCAATGGTTACTCCGTTTTGTTGTTTGAGATAATTTTATTTCATAAAAAATAAATATTTCTAGCTAATATACGGTATATGTATATTCTAGCTAATATACGGTAGTGCATCCAGATAAATAATTCGGTATTAGGTGTATATATATATATGTGTGTGTACTGGACAGACCAATCTTTGGATATAGTGACTCGTTGGTTAATTCATTAATGGTGTGACCTTGGTCGATATCCGATATTAATTATATTAATTATGTGTACTCGTTGGCATGGTTATGAGGTGCACCTATATTAATTGATCCAGTGAGATGATCTAGTGATGCACTATCATAACTATCAAAGACGAGAGACATATATATTCACCTAATATTAATTATTCTCACTTGTTTTGCGGGGGCCGGTGGATCATCTAATATTAATTATGGCTGCAGCCAGATCTTTAACTTCTATATAAATAGAATATAGTTCATATGTAGCTGCATCTAGTGCATCGAAGAAGATCGAGCTGCTCAAGTTCTCCATTATATTGCTAGCATCGAGCGGTACTACTGCTATATATATATATATATATATATATATGGTTTATATATATATATATATATATATATATATATATATATATATACTTCTGCACTGCTTATTCTTTATTATCTCACTTGTTTTTTATCCACTTATTTATTTTTTCATGAAATAAAATTATCTCAAACAACAAAAGCTGCATTACCATTGCAACCACTGGCGAAGCTTGTTAAAATTGATATATTATTGGCTCATGATTTGGGTCTGAAAAAAAAAATATCCCTCCATCCTAAAAATATATGTCGCTTTAAGTTTTTGTACCATAAATTTAACTCAGTAAAAAGAAAATACGTCAAAACCGCAGTTATATATCCAAATAAAAACGGTTTTATTAAAAACTAGAAAAAAAAATGGTTTTCCAATGGAGGGTAAAATGTAGATAAACATTAATATTAAGGGCCAAATATATAATTAATTAAAGTTATTTTCAATAAATTCCGTAGTAACAAATATTTGATCTAGCGTGGAAAGCGGGGGCCTTGGATCATTTGGTGAGATCTATAAAAACAACTTTAACAATTATGTATATATACATGTTCATCATAGAAATACATCAAACTCGAAAAATAGTTGTCGCCTATTTGACCACCTTTTAAATTCTCTAACATTTGGACACTGCTGCGTTTACCACCAATTTTTTTAATATAATGATACCTTATTCAATATTAGATAAACGTTAGGTAGGTGTTTTTATATGGACCTTTTTTTTAAATTTGAATTTGTTTGACTTCTTGCATTGCTTATTTTTATTACAAAGTCTCTTTTATCTTTTATTACTTCGTCTACTGTTTTGAGGGACAAAATGATAACAACGAGCTGCATTATCAGTACCACTGGCAAGCTTGTTAACACTGTGTGTGGCTCATGACTAGGTCTGAAATAAGACAGGGGATGATCCATCCTAAAAATATATGTTCGCTTTTGATTTTTTTACCATAAATTTAACTAAGTTTATAGAAAATTTTCCACTACGTTATATATCCTTTTTAAAAAAAATTTATTAAAAAACTAGATTAAAAAAATATTTCCAATGCCACTTATTATGTACCATAAAAATTAATACTTTTTAGTATATAATTAGTTAAAGTAATTTCTTGAAAACAAACCCCAACAAATATTTTATAACTTTTTGTAAAAGTACCTTTTAAGTTTGATAGATCTATAAAAACAACTTTAACAATTATGTATACATACATGTTTACCATAGAAAACCAAACTCTTTTAAAATAGTTGTCACTTTTGACCACTTTTAAATTCTCTAAAATCTGGACACTATCTTACCACCAATTTTAATATAATGATACTTATTCAATATTATCATAAACGTTAGTGTTTTTATATAGATTTTTTTAAATTTGAATTTGTTTGACTTCTTTGAATTAAATTTTTTTAAATTTTTTTTCTTTAACTGGAGAAACTGTTTTCAGGGATGTCTGACTCGTTATTAGAAGCGAGAATTCATTTTTCTTCTTTTAAAACAGAAATGGCGGAATCTGCCTCGCTGTCGGAGGCTCGGAGCGCCGGAGGTCCCGAAGCGGCCGGAAAGACATCGCACGAAGCAAAAGAATTCCCTTTCGCTGACAAGATGGGATTCCGCTTGGCCCGCCTCGCCGCCCGCGCCGCGGCCTCTCGCCGGGGCATGACCCCAGCAGCCTCCGCCCGCCGCGCCTTCGCCCCACCCGCCTCGCCGGCGGAGCCACGCTGCGGGCCCCACTGGCTCGTCCCCGCCCGCGGCCACGTGGGCCACTCGCACCACCACGGCGGGGAGGACGAGGGCGAGACGTCCGAGAGGATCTTCCGGCTGGGACTCGCCGCTGACGTCGCACTCACTGTTGGGAAGGCCGTCACAGGCTATCTCTCCGGCAGCACCGCCATCGCTGCCGACGCCGCCCACTCCCTCTCGGACATTGTATGTGTGTGAAAATTAGGTGCCCCGTATCCAACATGCTATATATTTCGTGAAGGGTTGCTAATTGTGCGGGTTTTGGGGTTGCACAGGTGCTTAGCGGGGTGGCTCTCCTGTCGTACAGGGCGGCCAAGGCTCCCAGAGACAAGGAACATCCCTATGGTTAGTCTCAAAATCTCTGCCTTCTCCGTGTCTCAGATGTATACGGCTTAGCTGGCTGCATCAGGGTGGTAGTTTTGATTAATGTAGGTGTGATGAGTGGTTGTGAGAAGCATTGATTCACATTCTTGTCTGGCTGGCAAGATTGCAAGATCATGGTATATGCTGTTCTAGAGATACAGGAATTGACATGTTTTGACTACCTTTCCAAATGGTGCAATGGAACTGTTTAGCAAAACAATCCTTAAGGCTTATCAACAGATCAGCAGATCAAACCCTGGTAGCCAGAAGATATGTTTGACATACCAATATACCATTGTGACAAGCTATTAGTGTCCCTCTGTTGTAATTGGAACTAGACAACCCATTTTCCAACTTTAATTATTTGACTTCTATGCACACATCCATAAGATATTGGAATTTGCATTTCTTACTTTCCTTTTGTTCAAGGGCATGGAAAGTTCGAAAGTTTAGGAGCTCTTGGGATTTCAAGTATGCTGTTGGTTACTTCAGGTGGTATTGCCTGGCATGCTTTTGAAGTTCTTCAGGTCTATTACTTCTCATTGACAAGATTTGTTGAAACTTGAATTGTATTTTTGTTCGTGGTCCGAGATAAGCTATGCCCTCTTAATTTCCTTGCAATGCTTGTTATTTTATTAAAATTGTGAAAATGGATTGATTATACATTGTAAATAAAAGAGGGTGTTATGATATTAATTGCACAATATGAGACCTCTTTGTACATTTCACTTAAGAATTAAACAACCACCAAAATGAATTTCACTCAAAAGTTTTTCCTTGGTAAATTATTTTCTGTTGAAAAGCCAAGTTTTGCATGCTCTGCAAATACAATAATAGTGTGTTGTGTGTGTGTGTGTGTGTGTGTGTGTGTGTGTGTGTGTGTGTGTGTGTGTGCGTGTTTTTCTTGTTTTGACTGTGATGAATTCTATTGGTCTTTCGTAATACATGATTATGTATGGAATTTATATGTTATGTTTCTTCAGGGAGTTATGCCTTCTGCTCCTGATATAATTGGCAACACACTGCATGCCCACCACGACCATGGTAGCAGTGGGCATCATCATGGAATAGATTTGGAGCATCCAGTTCTTGCATTGAGCATGACAACTTTAGCAATATCTATCAAAGAAGGGTAAGTGGGAGCTTTGCGTACCATGATATTGTTATGTTATAGAGTTCTTTTCTTCTATCATATTTCATTTTGCAGTCAGAACTCAGAACCTATATATCGCCGCTACAGGATACGGTGATAGGGGGTATGGGTATGGCTGGCATTTTTCCAAAATCAAGGAAATACACACAGCAATACATCGAATATATAAAAAATATAATTTAAAATAACAGCATTGGCATGTCTTTAGAGAGAGGATCTAGAGCATTGAAGCAATTTCAAGTTTTCAACAAGACATATGAAATAAGATCTAAATGAACAAGTAGGCAAGGAAGGGAACTGAGAGGTCACCATAGCTAGAGTATTTTGACCTCTGGATGTCCAGCAGGCCGTGCAGGCTCTGTAGTCCAAAAAGGTCCCGATGGGGAAGAGTTTCGGTTCCAGCCCACCTGGTGGCATGTGCTCCCAGCAAGGTGGCATCACTAGCTCCTGGTAGCATGTGCAAGCTCCTGGCGAGGTGGGAACGTTCGCTCCCAGTTCCATTGGTGGTACAGGCGCTTAGGGATAGGAGCCCAAGACGAGGCATTGTTGTTTTTGGGCCAGACTTGAGAGAGTGGATGGGCCAATGCTGCTGGGTTGTGATGGCCTCTGAAATGATGTTCTATTAGGCTACTATGTATCGGGAGGGTGTATCGCACCGTATTGACTGGTGTTGGGGAACTGAATCATTCAATTTTTTATCCCATTTTTCTGATACCTATCGATACACATATCGGGCTGTATCGTGCCGTGTCATGCTGTATCAGATACAGGTATGGCAGCCTTCCTGGTGTATTGGTGATACATAGGTTAGAAATGTTCATTACTAACTTCTTTTCTTACAAGACAATTGAATTAATGTTTGTCACCAGCATATTTTTAATCTTTTTAGCTCTATAAATTAAGTTTATAGATGATGTGTATGGCTAATTCTCATGTGATCAATCTAGTAATAAAATCTTGAGCTGGTAATATGTATTTTACTGTCTTGGAATTACAGGCTCTACTGGATCACAAAAAGAGCTGGGGAAAAGGAAGGCAGTGGACTGATGAAAGCTAATGCATGGCACCATCGTGCAGATGCTATTTCATCTGTTGTTGCCCTAGTAGGGGTAGGTAAGAGCTTTACAAATGCTGGTACTTGCCATGTCACAAGAAGGGAACTGCTTTTAGAATATGAGTGGTTGGCATCCTCTTGTCATGAACCAAGGAAAAAATAATGTTTCTATGCAAGTGCAATCATTGAAACAGGTTGTTCCTATTTTATTAGATTTCCAGGTGCATATTCTGACATGTTTGTAGATTTGACCTGAAAATGTTAGGAGCTTTATCTGCTGTTGAGAAATAGTTATGCTAAAGGAGAAACATGTCCCTTTATTATCTTTATCATTTTCTTTGGAACTTCTACAGGTGGTTCCATTCTTGGGTTGCCTCTTCTTGATCCACTAGCTGGACTTGTTGTCTCTGGCATGATTCTGAAAGCTGGTATTCAGACTGGATATGAGAGGTAACTATTGCTATGGTTTGAAGCTGCTTCAGTTCCATCACAATTTAATGATACTGTAGCCTATTCAAAATATCAAATATGTTTCTATCCTCTTCATTAGTAATGTTTTGTGAAAATCTACTTGCTTTCCTAGTGAGAAAACTTTTACAGATATCTCACTGCAATCTGATTAGATCTGTTTGCTTGTATTAAGTGATTTGTCTCCTGTACTTCCAGAAATATTATTGTCAATGTGTAGCTTTCTGTAGCCTTTCTGTAGCCTTACTTCTGAATATTCATGAAATAAAAGATGATATATGCTCATTTTCTGTGTGCCTGCTCTGCTAGGATCATTGCTTTTCAGTCTTGTTCAGCTGATATCACTTCTGAACCCAATAAGCATAAACCTTTCAAATTTAAACAATTTATCCTTTTATACAATTTATTAGTATACATGATTATTCACCTTTCTACCAGAGTAGTATGCATGATGTTACTTATGGTGATAATCCTGCTTGTTTCATTTGCAGTGTACTGGAATTAGTTGATGCTGCTGTGGATCCTTCACTTCTAGAACCAATCAAGGAAACTATTCTGAGGGTTCACGGTGTGAAGGTAGAATTTCAATTGCTCCCTAAAATTCAGTTTTTCTCAGCCAGTTCTATATCTTTTAAATGCACGGTGCTGTGATTATCAAAGTTTTGGACATGATGCTAGGGGTGCCA
This sequence comes from Chrysopogon serrulatus, assembly GCA_015844335.1. Lineage (NCBI taxonomy): Eukaryota > Viridiplantae > Streptophyta > Magnoliopsida > Poales > Poaceae > Chrysopogon > Chrysopogon serrulatus. The sequence goes on from JADLZL010001514.1 coordinate 21,071, forward strand.
TCGATTGAGGGGAAGAAAAGCTGGGACATCATTATATCTTGATGTACATATAGAGGTATACAACAATGTGGCTTCATTTTTTTGCTGTAGAACTGTGGAAGTTAGCAGCAGGCCAGATAGGTCGCAATACTAGAAGCAAAAAAATGTTGGAATTATTGTCTAAGTTTATAACGATATTTTCCTGCTCGTGTAGGTATATCCTTTTCTGAGTGTTAGCGCAGCACATGACATCGGTGAAACTGTTCGTCATCAAATTCAAAAGGAGCACAATCAAGTTGCTGAAGTTTTCATACACATAGGTAGCCTGCTCTAACTAAGCTGCTCTCAACACTGTGCCTACCATCTATAACCATGAACAGAAATATTGCATTTAAGAATTTAATATTTTCTTAGCATGCATCATAGGCACACCTTCCAAAAAATTGACTTTCAAAAATCATGTTTTAACATTTTTTGACTGAAAGTGTTCAATTCTTTTTGGAAATGCATTTCACTGCACTTGAAAAAAATAATTTCTGGGTTAAGTTACACTGTATGTATGACTGTTCTTTATGTCATTTAATTTGCTTCTTATATTCAGTGCTACTGCTCAAGAAATCAAGGAGTAATATCCCTTACAATTATTTATACAGCTTTGCAGCTCCAGTGATTCTAAAGTGCATGATTGCATGAATTGCAGATCCCTCATACTCAGTAGGCCTGAGCATGGACATGAAAAGGATTCTGAAGAACTCTGATGGAACAAATTCAGAAGCTATCCCACAGCAACAGAGTGCAGAAGCCATTGTGTCTAATATTATTTCGTCTCATTTTTCGAAGGTTAAACATTGACTTCTAAATAGTTTTGACTATCACCAACTGCAGTATTAAGGATTAAATATTGTTGATGATCATAGGGATGCAAAAGCTGCGAAAATTTGGTGCAATGATCTTATAATGTTTTAACATGTATGATATTCTGGATAATGTCTAACCTATAGGATATAGCTGTGAAATGACTTTACATGGACGCTTGGTGAGGGCAAATGCTCTTTAAACTATCAGGGGTTACTAGTTTGTGCTGAATCCTAGTAATTCAGATCGAAATCCATTTATCCAAGCAGGCCATTAGGAGTTTGTTTTGTCCCCAAGGATGGCAAATTGTGTGTACAATTCAACCATTATTTGATGCAGAAAATGGCACTTGAACATCTAATGCTGCATTACGTGCAAGGAAGAGTGTTGCTCCAGGTCCAAGTTTCAATGTCTCCAGATATTTTGATTCGGTAATTGACCCTACCTATCCAAACTCAAGCTGAAACTTTTAGGATTCTAACGGGTCTCTGTTTCCCCTTTTTCTCAACTTGAAGGGATGCAATGGAAGTTGCAAAGCAAGCAGAAGAGGAGATACTGAGGGCTGATGCTAGCATAAGCCAAGTCAGCTTACAGCTAAGATTGGGCCAACAAATCAAACAACTTCAGCTAGCATCAAGCACGAACGTGGCTGATCTACATGCAGGAGATCACTGATGTCACGTCCTTTTGCTGGCTGCTTCATGTGTCTACTTGGAGTATTCCTTTCGTTAATTTATCAAGCAACTTCAGCTAGCATCAAGCTAGAACGTCGCTGATCTACATGCAGGAGATCACCGATGTCACGTCTTCATGAGTCTCCTTGGAGTATTTCTTTCGCTAATTTTTCTGACATACATGAGCTTCATTTGCTGCTGAGGCAGTAGGCTACGAATCTAGGAACTGTGTACATTGTAATAAGAGTGTTCGGAGATATGAGCTGAGTAGAAGCAGCCTTGTTTAGAAATTTGTACTGGGCAACAAATAGGCTGTGTCACATATTATCAATGCAAACCGTATGAACAAGTTCCTCTCTGGCTCCGGCATAATAACCATGAACCACTTGCTACTGATGGAAAACAAAATGATTTTTTTTTCTCTGTGCGCATCTCAAACATTTCTTTCATTCCATGAACAAAAAAATAAAGGCCTTGTTTAGATGTTAGTTCCTGTAGCAGATCGTTTGTATTTGGTAAATATTATCCAATCGTGGCTGAGATGCTCAAAAGATTCATCAAATGATGGTAACATTTAATGCTCCATATATAAGAAATTGAGTGACAATGGGCAAATACAATCAGTGGGTCAAAAGATTAGATCTCATAAAGGTGTAAAGTTATTTTTTATACTTATATTTAATTCTTTACATGTTCAAATTGATGTGATAGAGAAAAAACTTGGAAGTTGTGAACAAGGCCTCAGTTCGCTGAGATGTCATCTGATGGTCAGTTAAGATAGTGACAATGGGCAACAATCAGTGGACGTAAAGGTGAAAAGGCTTTCCTTTCTTATAGAGCTGTGCCCCTCCCGAATCAAGCTCATTTAGAAGGGTCAAACTTCTGTTCGCTCCTACAACCAGCATTGTACTTGCTCATACGAAGTATTTCTTCTATAAAACAAACATAAACCCGTTAGAATGTCATTATGGTTTTCAATAGGACATTTTATGAAATGGCATCACAAACAGAGTATATTATGAAACTTTGTATGAAAACAGTGTAGCCATACACGCAATGCTAGATGGCTTTGCTTGTGACACTCGGTGCAATATCTTCACTTTGGCCTTTGGAGGTGCTTGCCCTTTAACCTTATTCCACAGAAAGCTAATATCACTTGGCCATAACTTCATGGTGGTTTTGACAAGATTTTACTTTGAATTTCATTACCTCTAGCTAGATTCTTGCAGCCAGTAGCAAGGCTATCCACTTCAAGCTTGAGTTTCTCATTATCCCATTTTAGGCAAGCAAATCTTTCTGTCTAGCATATCATTTTCAATGGCATTAATTTAGATTAGTCAACATGTATTAAATGGAAAAATCAAGCCTAAAACTAGTCATGTTTTATTTATCTTTCGATATCATTTGTGCCAATGAACCTTTAACTTACAAAAACAAAATAACACATGAGAGCATCTATTCGAATTTTGCTATACGTATTTAGACTAAGCAAATTTATAATTTATTTTAATAATTTGTATATAAAAAACTAAAGTTTAAAAACTATGTTGTTTTTAATAATTATAAAACTAATTACATATATTAATTAAATTAATATTTAACTACGAACAGAAAAAATATGTGATACGAAAATCATCGCTGCTGTACATATCGCGTCAAACAGGAATCTAACGCATTTTGGATTACGCACATCGTAACCATCAGAGGAGTGCAGCCGTGTAATTCACAAAAAAAAAAAAAAATTAGTGCAGCCGTGTGGGCAAGGCCTGGGTGGCTCGGGAGTCGGCACCTGGCCGCGACATGGACAGGGTGTGCCAACTTGGCCGGAGCCGGGACGAGGCAGCGTCGGCGCACTGCACGCACGCACACGCACACGGGGTGCCCTCACGCGAGGCGGCAGCTGGCACTCTGGCAGGGCCGGCGCCTGCCTGCACAACTGGGCGCGCGGCCTGCTGCACGGCGGTGTTGGCGCAGGGACGGGAGTGACCGAGCGTGGCATGGCAAGCACGGGAGGCGGTTGGTGTTCACCGGAAACCGAATAAGGTGTGCCAGGTCGAACGGGCCGAAAAAAACCGGTGGGGACGAGGCAGCGTCGGCGCACTGCACGGCTCCAACCGCCCCCCCACACGCACGTGACCTCACGCGAGGCGGCAGCTGGCAGGGCCGGCGCCTGCCTGCACAACTGGCGCGCGGCCTGCTGCACGGCGGTGTTGGCGCAGGCCGCAGGGACGGGAGTGACCGAGCGTGGCCCCGGTGCGTGGCGTTTTCCATGAGCTGGCACGCACGGGAGGCGGTTGGTGTTCACGGAAACTAAAAGGGCATCAAAACAATGCGTGATCCATATGCGTTTTCATGGACTAAGCGTGATCCATATATTCATGGACACAGCTCACCGGAAAAGAGAGAGAGAAACAAATGACGGTGTTTGGATTCGCGAAAAGAAAGATTTGCCGATGTAAAAAACGACCAGATAAACCTTGGGCTGGTGTCGGTTTTACGCGAGGAGATCGGAGATGGCTGGGCGTCGTCAACGACCTTTCTATAGCTAGCGGGCGTGTACAGGATAGAAGAAAAAAAACAAAAAATAATAGAGCAGCAGAGCCCAGAATACACAAAGCTGTGAGAGAGAAATTCTTGGGCTGTGTGCAAGACCGGCTCTTACCCCTTCGCTAGCTAGTTTTTTTTTTTTTCTCTCGTCTACGTGAGCAGGCTCCGAGCCCCACGTTCAAAAATTTTAGATTTTTAAAACATTGTATTTAATTATTCATTTTATTTAAACTTTTTTATAAATATCATCTATCTTGTTATGACGTACTTTATCATTAGATATATTTTTATAATAATTTATTTATTTTATAATATATATAAAATTTTTGAACAAGACTATGAATACTTAAACATAGTGTCCGAAAAGTAAAAAAAAAAATCATTTTTTTTTTTTTAGAACGGAGGAAGTAGTTTGTTGGAGATGTCCTAAAAATTCAACCTAGATATGAAGAGCCTCAACTTCAAATCTATAAAGTTTCGAGTAACGATCGCGAAAACTACGTTGTACTTATAAGTGCGTCGAGGAGATCACTAGCATATTTGTATGTTTATAAGATTTGAACCGAGTTAGACTAGGGTTGGGATATATTATTTTCTAAATTAATTCATTTCAGTTTAAAAATAATTCTAAAAAATCTAGAATTGGTATTTAAGCCGTGAAAAATATATTGAAAAAGTTAAAAATTCATGGAAATTTTCTAGACAGATTATGAAACATGATGAACCTAAATAAAATATTTGAAGCTCATAAAACAATATTTTAGCACATCTAAAAATTAGAGTATGCTCATAGAAAAATGAGAAAAAGTTATAGAAAAATCCAAAAATTACCCGGGAAAGATTGTAGAGATAGCTTGATCGATGATGAATTCAAATGTGTCATTTGAAGTTGAAGAAAAATATTTTGGGAAGCTCTAAATAAAATAATTAAGCTGGAAAACAAGAAATTTGATTACGGAAAAAAGATGAAGACATTCGAAGAAAAGGTGATTACTTGCAAAAGTGTTTGATAACTTTACACACTTACATCACAAAATCAAGCAATGAGGAAACATCACATCAACCGAGAGCCCACCAAATTAATTTAGAAAAAAAATAAAAACTCACATTTTTTTTTATCTAAATTTTTGAAAACTTAAACTAATTTTGGTTTATACTAACATTAAAACTACTATTTTTAATTAGCATTTTGTATTTTTTACAATCTAAAAAATAGAATTTTGGGATGTGTCAGCTACTCTTTTCAATGGTATTTTTGCATAACAGTGAGCTTTCAATGGCATTTTCTGAATGTTGCGATCTTTTTAAGATTTAGTTCATTCATCCAATAAAAGAATTTCTGTCTTTTTATCTAATTCATCAACTTATTTAGCAATCTCTTTTTTTTTCTTGTACACCCCACTTATATTTTTTTGGTCCACACCTATTTTGGTCTGCCACCTTTCCAAAGCGGTATGAACCTTCTCCATACCAAAGAAGCCCTCTCTTAATAACTAGCCCAGCTCAAATTTAAATAAGGGTGAGTTATTGATAGACGAGGTTTCCCTTATATTAAGAAACAAATCATCTGGTAGCTCAGAGAGTAAATCGTCAGCCGCCCCCGCCCATGATCAGCCATTATATGCATGCAAAGCGAAAACCATGGAGGAATCATGGAATCCAATTTCGATATGCATTTGCTTAAACATGCTATCACAAACTCAGTCTCTAGTACTAGTAGCTATGCTAATGCTCGGGAGGCTTGTTAGAGAGGCTCTTGTGACTTGTCCTTCAGCAAGAAAAAGGAACGCATGGGATCAAGAAGCGAGCCATGCAGAACAATGCAAAGATCGCTTCATACGACGTGCGACATGCATCATTGTTAGTTGTGGTTTATGAAGCCGACGAATGCCGTCTTCCCTGCAAAAGAAGCTCATAGATAAATGCGTCGCCTAAAAAAACAAACAAACAAAAAAAAAAAAAACACGCCGATGGAAAGTCGATAGATCGATGTACCAAAACATTAATCCCGGTAATCGCATAACTGAATTCGCCAATATGGCGATTTCCCTCCCTCTCTCCATTACAAGTTGGTTTTGCAAGCCTTGACAGGCACAAGACTCTATTGACTAAAAAAAGAAAACTAAGGATGGGTTCCTCGCGCGAATGGTGCCATGCACCCTGTAAAACCATCGTCACCTTCAGGACTTGCTGAATGGTAGACAATGGTAAGGTAACCACCATCTTTGGACAGCTTAGCTCCAGGCCTCATGTAGTTGCTTGCAGGATATTCATCATCTGCACATTGTCATGGTGCCGTTGATTGTCAGCATATGCCAATCAACGCACAGAAAGCTGCTCATCGTTGAGCTTCTGCATCCATGCAGGACGTCTTTGCGTCACCACTAGAAGCCACGGGAGCTGAGTCTTTGGCAGCTTTGCGAGCTCGCTGAGAAGGACGGCTTGTCGCCCTGTTCTTCATGTCACCCTTCCGCTTCCCGCTTCCAAGAAGTCCAAAAGCAACAGCTTCTAGAGCTTTTGCAGTGGGAGGCCTGTTTCTAGTTCCGTGCCTCCGAGCATTCACCTGCAAAGCAGGATCAGGTACTTCGCTAACAGGTCTTCCTGCTGCCCCTGAAGAATCACAGGCCATGCTCTTGTCTGAACTGGAGGGAGCTTCATCAACCTTCACGCTACCAAGATTTTCCAATGATGTGATGTGAGTGCTTGGGTTTGCCTTATCATCATGTAGCGTTTCCAGCTTATTCAAGTCAATTGGGCCAATAACCTCAGCTTTTTCTTTGACAGTTTTTGGCTGATCGGCAATGATCTTTGAGTGAACTTCAGCCACTGCATCAACCTTACACTCTAATGACTTGTTAGTTAAGTTCTCCATAACCATTCTCTCATTTTGCCCATCATTGGTAAGAGAGTTCAATGCATCTTCTTTCTGCTCAGATGGCTTCTCCTTTGTAGAACAGCTTGCAATTGTTTTACTCTGAACAGTGTCGCCAACTTCAACAGTAGCTGGTTTGGATGAAGTCAATGGTGGCTTGCTTTTCTCTTTCTCCAAACCACCACCTTTTGAGAAAGAAATACTGCGCCGGCTGGCCTGTTCATTACTACAGCTATTTAATCTTCTGCGCTTTGACACTGGGGACAAATACTTGCGCCTTTCAGGTTTTGTTTTGATGCCATAGATGCCTGTCAAATCAATTTTGTCATCATTGCCATTAGAAGAGTGGCCATTAGCAGTCACCATGTTTTGCGGTGAACCAGCTGAAACCATTTCAATTTCCTTGACCTCAGCTTTAGCTCGTCCACAATCTTCCTGGTCATCTGATAATCTATCATTGGCACCTTCGTCTTCAGAGGAGCTGTAACTCACCATATTAGATGAATGTTGTGAATGGAGAAAAGTAATATTTGCATCTGCAGGTAAGTTCCTCAGTTCCCGTACATTGAAGGGCTCTTCCCCTTCGACTAAGCTAGTATCAATAATTGTGAACTTAGGAACCTCCTGATATCCATCTAACAGACTGTCCTGGTTCAGTTTGACTTCTGTGATACTGCCATTTTCCTCAGCAGTTAAACCATTGTTTATCGCATCAACCTCCAACTCAAGAAGAACAGGATCCGCGGCCACTCTTTTAAGGACATCACTGACAGAATCAAAATAATGAGTACCTTTAGTGAGTTTACTTCTCGAGAACTTCTTTATACCCGGCACAAGAAATACAAGGCAATTCTTAGTTGTGCTAACATCCTTTGGCTGCTCTGAGTGCCACCCTTTTGCAAGCAAACGGGGCCATACAGCTTCCCAGAAAATATCATTTGATCTAGTCTTACTTCTTCTGAAATCACCATTTAAGAACTTGATTATATCTTCTGAAGCAAGTGAAGAACAGTCTTTGCCTGTAGGCAAGTCACTGTGAACAGAGAGAGCTTGATTGGGTTTAGATTGGTCTGTAATGAATCCAGTCAAATCAAGCTTCCCTTTACCAACCCCAACAGCCTCCACAAAAGTTTCTGCTCCAACAGTTGATTTCAGACTGAAGACAAATTCCTTCAAAGATGTTTGGCTATCACTGAAAGATTTGAAAACCTGCAATATATGAAAGCAAAACAAATCATATGGCAATGCATAACAAAAGATCAGCATACTTCAATCATGTTGACAGATGTCTGATGTGTGCAAGTTAGTGATTCTTCTGTGCAACTAAACTAGACACATTAATTGTGCTTGGATATCACAACTTAGTCGTACAGTTATCATGGGTACAACAGTTCAAGAAATGGCAAGTAATGAACACTTCTTCACAAAAATGATATCAAAACAGAGAATCACAATGGTCAAATGCACGCCTACAACAGTTTCATCTTTCCAGTCTGATGTTTATAATCACAAACACAGAAGTCCTTGAAAGCATATTGAAGATCTGAAAGCATATTCAAGAGAGAAAAAAAAGGGTTGCCATTGAGGACCAGACCAATCAAATATGCTTGGATAACCCTTTGTATGCTGATAGCTCTATGAAACTAAGGGTGAGTTTGGATTATCAGCTCTGCTTGCCTCACCACACCAGGCAAAAACAACTAAACAAGGGAGCAAGTGACTGGAAACTGAAGAAATATAAATAGTGCAAATCAAATGTAAAAAAAATGTTACTATGAGAAATATGTGTTTGCTTCATAGAACAATAGGAATAATTAGGATGCCATATGTAACAAAAGAAACTACAAAGAACATCAAATTTGAAATATCAGTAGAATAATTACATATTCAACCCAGTCTAATTAATCAGTGCACAACAGTGGAATGGCAAAAGAATAATTTTTTCTACCAGTGCCAATGCAACATACCTCAATCAACGAATCATGAGCTTCTTTAGGGATTTTAGATTTCAGACGTGATATTAGCTCCTGCTGTCGCCATCCTTGAAAAATGCGCTCCCCAAGGATGCATTTCCTAGTTTTTGCCTTTCTACAGTCCGACCATCTTTTGTACGCGTTGCTTCTGTAGAACTTCCCATAGTAGTATGCAAGCACATCACCAACAGTCTTTGTAATCAGAAACCTGCTCAGCAGGTTGAGATTCTTGCCAAAAATGTAGAGCCCAAGGAGAAAGACCTCTGCCTCAAGATCGCTCCAAAGAGCAATGGGTGAATAAGGCAGAGGATTTAATTGTTTCGTTTCTCTCTGCTGCATTATTGAATTATTGGTGACATTCTGGCCTTCTTGAGTGGGGCACGGGGCAATTTTTTCGTCATATGCTTGATTACTGTCAGGTTTAATTTGAACTACAGGAACCACTGTATGTGGATCCTGGAATGCTGGATCACATCTGCCAGTGTCATTGCTGGTTGCATAAGTTGACGTCACCTGACTTTGCACATCTCCAGTGCTGCCTTTTGTTCCAGATTCTGAACATTTTTGCATTTGTAATACCTCTTCTGTCTTATTGACTTCACTTGGTGATGCCCACATAATTGGTAAAGCTAACCCAACCACAACAGGTGAACTGGCCATGAGCTCACGGCGCTCATCCTCTGTAGCCAGATTGGGGATTTCTGCCTGGTGCTCACTTCCAATGCATGGACATACAGGCGAGTCATCATAAGGTTGGTGGTCTTCATTGTCTTCAAAACTGAGTGATTCTGGCTCCATCTATCACAGTTAGAACAAAAAGTGCAGTTGTAAAGAGCCATTGCAATAGTCAACAATACAAGAACATGTGCATCACCATTACAAATAATGAAGTTTGTTATGTATTTCAGATAAACTAGGAGCATGCATATGGAAATTTTCTTCCTTTTCCAGAATTCTTGTTAGCATGCATTCCTATGATGCATAATGACTGTAGCATTTGAAATAAGTTATCTGCAACAAGAAGTAAACTAACAATAGAAATTTACTACCCTTGCTGTGAAAGTGAGCATATGAAGTACAGATATAGATCTTGCTATGCCTAGCTGTATCCTGTTCAAGTCTCTGTAATAATTTAGATTAAGGGTGGAAATGTTTTCAGAAAAGGAGTTGACTTTGCTGGCTATTAGTTGCAATATTACTGTGGAATAAACAGCATAATGCAATAAGGTTTCCTGCCATGCAAGAAATTGTAGAAGAGGAAACGATACCATAGCAACTCTTGGGTCATAAAAAATGATATACTATCGGTCCTAACAGAAAATTTGCATAACATGGAAATACAGGCATGCTAGCTCTTGCAGGCAGCAAATGAAGTCAATGCCTATCATGTATAAGATTCATGAACGAGGGTCCATCGATAAACATAGGTCTCAAGTGTAAAGTGTGTCACAAAAGAAACAGATAAACGACTTGGAGGATTCAATCACTCCACAGACCACAATCAGTGCAAAATTTGTTTAACAGCATCAAGCCATCAAGCACTGCACCATCATGAACAGAACCTATCGACCAACATGCTGTCCAGCTCCTCATCGTCACCGTGAGCCTACACGACAATAACCAGAGCCACTAGATCAAGCAAACCAAGTAATTCCACAGACACCGATCAAGCCACGAGAATTGCATCCTGCGAATCTATCTCAGGCCACGCACCACCACAATCCTACCCACGACGACTGCGAATCCTGCAGACACCGTGGAAACCAAGCAACCGACCACCAGCAACCGAAAGGAGAAACCGAGCACAGGCTCGCGGCCAAGAAACACGGCCGGTGAAATCGACGGCCGAGCCAGCACCCAAGAACGCGCGCCCACGGGCACGAAGCACGGATACGAGCCTAGAGAAACACGCCGGGAGCGCGTGATCACGGACGAAATCCCCATAGGCGAGCCCAGGAGCGCGCCCCAAGGCAACAACCCCATCGCAAAACGAGGAACCGCGCGACGCGCCACCAAACGAGAGCAGCGCGGCCCCCCCGAGCGAGAGCACGAACGAATGCGAGATTAGAGGGAACAGGACAGACGGGCAAACCTTAGGCTCCATGCACGCCGCGCTGGCGGCTCCTCCCCCAGGCTCCGGCCACGAGGAGCCCTCCGGCCTCTCGGACGAGAAGCAGACGCCCCCGGCCGGTAGCGAGAGAGAATCTGAACCGGACGGTAGCAGCGGCGAGATTCGCCGACGGTTTGCGGGAGGGAAGAGCACGGAGCAGCGCGCCGCAGGGTAGGGCGAGTGGAGAGTACGGCGAGGCCGAGGACCGGCCGCGCGGCGGTGGTGGGTTGGAGTGTAGAGAGGGAGAGGAGGCGGAGACGGGGCTGCAGACACAGGGGGTGCTTCGGGCTTTAAAGACAAGGAGAAGGGAGGAAGAGAAGAGAGAACGGTGACAGGGAGAGACACAGAAATTGGTGGTGTGGTGGTCTCGCGGTAGACCGGCGGAAAAATGGACCGGGCCCGGGTTTGGGCCGCCTGGATTGAAACGGAAACGAGGGTCACAATACCAGTGGTTTGTTTTAGCTAAGTAGAGGAATAGGAAAATATAAGCCATGCCGGCGGATACATAGGTTAGGCTAACACAAATTGTTTGGCTTCGCCGCTACGGTAAAATTCGTATTTGGTTGTTTAGCTTGTTTATAAGCTTGGTTACCCCATTATTTACCTCTTTAGAGTGGTGAACAAAATGGTAACAAATAGTCCATAAGTGGTGAGCCCATTTTACCGTGATTTTAGTTTCTTATAACAAACTTATCTAAAATATGTGATAGACTGATTCTAGTTTTCTCAAGAAACGGTTTTGTCCGGTTTCAATAATAATCTATAACGATTAAAGAAATGCTCTTGTTCTAACTATGAATCCATGAATCATTTGGTAAGGTTTTTTAATTCTCTCTAGAGCAGTTTTCATATGGTAGGAATTTTCCTTTTTTTCTAGATAGATGGTTTCGAGAATCTGTACAAAAGGGAACTTAATATTGTTCTAATCTCATCTTCATGTGTCCAATCTTAGCAAATTTCAAACAATTGCAACTAAAAAATTGAAGAAAAAGAATATTTTTTCGATTGGTTTAACGTTTCGAGTGGAATATGTTTGGCTAAAGGCTCATCAAATCTATCTAAAAGCCTTCTCCGGCACCTTCCTACTCTATCTAAAGGGTCTTTGCAGTGACGTAATACATGCCAAAACTGTATCACCGAGCAGTCTAATCATAGGGAAGTGTACCAAATATACCATATATGCTCATTATTATGTGCCTGCACGCTAACAAGAAAATCTAGACGCAACACTGGGAAAATCTCGTGTTAGTAAAGATGGCAGGATTCGAGCTGTCCGGTGCGCAAGTTGAAACGGAAATGGGACCATAGAGTTGGTGACCCGCGTGACATTATGTTTGGTTTGTTCGCTAAGCAGGAAAATAAGCCAAGACGACCGATACCAGGTTTTGCTAACAAATTATTTGGCTTCAACGCTTTGATAAAGATTGTATCTGGTTGTTTAGCTTGGTTTGAGCATGGTTACCCTTTCTTTGCCTCTTAAGAGTGGTGAACTATAGAATGGTAACAAGTAGTCTAAAGTGTTCGTAGAGCCCGTTTGGCGGGGATTTGGTTTCTTAAACAAATTTGTCTAAAGTGTGTGATTGACTGCTTCTGGTTCTCTCAAGAAATGGATTTGTTCGGTTTCCAAAATATGTAAGAATTTGAGAAATAATGTTCTTGTTCTAACTATGAATCCATAAATTGTTTGGCAAGGATTTTCTTAAATCTCTATAGAGCAATTTTCATGTGGTAGGAATTCTCCTTTTTCTGGAGAAATGGTTTTGAGAATCCTTACAAAAGAGGACTTAATATTGTTCTAATGTTGTCTTCATTTGTGCTCAATCTTAGCAAATTCCAGATAATCATAACTAACAAAATTAAAAAAAAGCAATATTTTCTGATTGGTTTAAAGTTCTAGTGGAAATCTATCTAAAAGCCTTCTCTGACACGTTCCTAGTCTATCTAAAGGGTTTATGCACTGACATAATACATGCCAAAACCGTATCCACCGAGCAGTCGTACCATAGAAAAGTGTACCAAACACGTGCATGGTCATTACTATGTGCCTTCACGCTAACGAAAAATCTAGACGTGACACTGGGAAAACCCCGGGTGTGGATGGCAGGATCTTAGTTATCAGTATATGATGGGCGTGAGTTGAAACAGAAATAGGGACCAAAGATTAGGTGACTCACGTGACATTATGTTGGTTTGTTAGCTAAGCAGGAAAATAAGCCATGTCGGTGGTATTTGGTTGTTTAGTTTGGTTTGAGCATGGCTATCCTTGCTTTACCTCTTTAGAGTGGTGAACTACAAGATGGTAACAAGTAGTCTAAAGTATTTGTAGAGCCTATTTCGATGGATTTGGCTTCTTAAATAAATTTATCTAAATACGTGATTAATTGATTATAGTTCTCTTAAGAAACGGATTTGTTTAGTTTCCAAATCTATAAGAATATGTGAAATAATGTTCTTGTTCTAACTATGAATCCATAAATCATTTGGCAAGGATTTTCTTAATTCTCTCTAGAGCTATTTTCATTTGGTATGAATTCTCTTTTTCTAGAGAGATGGTTTCGAGAATTCTTACCAAAGGGGACTAAATATTGTCCACATCTCATCTTCGTTTGTGCCATATCATAGCAAATTCCAAATAGTCGGCAACTAAAAAATATTGAACAAGGAATATTTTCGATGGTTTTAAAGATTCGGGTGGGATATGTTTGGCTAAAGACTCATCAGATCTATCTACAAGCCTTCTCCGGCACCTTCTTAGTCTATCTAAAGGGTCTCTGTGGTGACGTAACACGTGCCAAAACTGTATCCACCGAGCAGTCCAGCCACAGGAATATATGGTCATTAATATGTGCCTACACGCTAGCAAGAAAATCCAGATGCGACACTAGAAAAACCTCTTGTCAGTGTAGATGGCAGGATTTGAGCCGATCCAGTATACGATGGGTGCAAGTTCAAACAGAAATGGGGTCCATAGAATTGGGCGACCCACGTGACATTGTGTTTGTTTTGTTAACTAAGCAAAGAAACAAATCATGTTGGTTGATATCTAGTTAGGCTAACAAATCATTTGGCTTCACCGTTTTGATAAATATTGTATTTGGTTGTTAGCTTAGTTTGAGTATGGCTACGTTTTCTTTACATCTTTAGAGGGATGAACAACAGAATGGCGACAAGTAGTCCAATGTGTTCAGCCTATTTGGTTGGGAGTTGGTTTTTTAAATAAATTTGTCTAAAAGTATGTGACTGACTGATTTTGGTTCTCTTAAAGAACAAATTTGTTTGGGAAACATATTTGTTTTGTTTCCAAAATCTGTAAGAATTTGAGAAAAAATGTTCTTGTTCTATTTATGAATCCATAAATCATTTGTTAAGGAATTTATTAATTCTCTATAGACCAGTTTTCATTTGGTAGGAATTCTCCTTTTTCTAGAGAGATGGTTTTAAGAATCTTTACAAGAGGAGACTTAATATTGTCCTCATGTCATCTTCATTTGTGTCTAATCTTAGCAAATTCCAAATATAAAGGAATATTTTTTGATTATTTTAAAATTCTAGGTACAATATGTTTGGCTAAAGGCTCATCAGATCTATCTAAAATCCCTTCGTTTGCACCTTTCTAGTGTATAAGAACCTCCGAAGTGACGTAACACATGCCAAAACTGTATCCACCGAGCAATACGGCTACAGAAAAGCATACCAAACACGCTATTTATAGTCATCACTACATGCCTGCACGCTAGCAAGAACATCCAGGCGTGACGCTAAGAAAACCTCTTGTCTATGGATGGCAGGATTTGAGCTGTCTGGTATACTATGGGCGCAAGTTGAAACGGAAATGGGACCATATAGCTGGGTGACCTGCATGACATTGTGTTTGGTTTGTTAGCTAAGTAGAAAAATAAGCCATGTCAACCGATACTAGGTTAGGCTAACAAATCTTTTGGTTTCACCGCTTTGGTAAAGATTGTATTTGGTTGTTTATTTTTGTTTGAGCACAATTACCCTTTCTTTAACTATTTAGAGTGATGAACGCTAGTAATGAGTAATCTAAAGTGTTCGTAGCTCCTGTTTGGCTCGGATTGGCTTCTTAAACAAATTTGTCTAAAGTTTGTGATTACTAATTCTAGTTTTCTCAAGAAATAGATTTATTTGGTTTTTAAAATATATAAAAATTTAAGAAATAATGTTCTTGTTCTAACTATGGATCTATAAATTGTTTGGCAAGGATTTCTTAATTCTCTCTAGGAAAGTTTTATTTGGTAGCAATTCTTCTTTTTATAGTGAGATGGTTTGGAGAATGTTTTCAAAGAGGGGCTTAATATTGTTCGAATCCTATCTTTATTTGTGTCCAATCTTAGCAAATTTCAAACAATCAGTAACTAGAGGAGTATAAGCTCAATAAAATACTCAACTCTAGTTGAGAACGACAATCATCGAAAGACCTCAAAGTATCGAACGATAAGCATCGAAGGTCCAATCTTGAAAGAACCTAAATGGCTAGAGGGATGGTGAATAGCCTATAATATTTTTACAGATCACAATACTAGAGTAAATGGTCAAAACAAAATGTGATCCTAATAGCCAATGCTAGCACTAGCTCTAGTTCAATCAAGCAAACATCTACACAATTCTAGTAGCAACTATAATTGATCTATATCATAAATCATTTCACCACACGAGCTACAAGCTAAACTAGCCACCCTAAAGAATTAAACTAGAGATCAACTCTTGTAAAAAAACTAGAGAGCAACCGACACCTAGTTACTACTAATAAGAGTAACTAACCACTTACAACTAGAAAGCTCATCTTAAAAGAACTCTAGGGTTAAGCGTGTTTGACCTAGAGCAATTTCAGGATGGATGACTGACCGAAAATTTGTTCCTGAGTACGCATGAGTGAGGACAAAGTGCGCAAAGAAGATTGATATTGGTATGTGAGAACAATATTGGTCCTATTAAAGCGGTCAGATGTAAGCAGGCCTGGCCTTGAGAAGGCGGGACGTTACAAATGGTATCAGAGCCGACTCTCACGGTTTCACGGGCGCGTGTGTCGCAGTTGCGCAGGCATGGTGCTCATGGCTGGTGTGGATCCGTCGTAGTCACATAGCATGGCACATGCGCTGGCACTGGGCACTGGGACGTGGGCACGTGGCCAAGAGAGGAGGTTCCTGGCCTAGGGTTGATCGACAAGGACGTCAATTTCTTAAGGGGGTGGGGAGATCCAGAGCTTTATAGGATTAATATGATACTCATACCAATAACTTACAACTTTTTTTTGGAAGGTCATTTCGAAATAACTCTAGAGTTAAACGTGTTTGGCCTGGAGCAATTTTAGGATGGTTGACCGACCGGGAATTGGTTTCCGGATGCGCATGAGTGAGGATAAAGTGCACAAAAAAGACTGGTGTTGATCTATGAGGATAGTATTGGTCATATTAAAACTATCAGATGTAAGTGGGTCCAGTCTTAAGGAGGCGGAACGTTACAAATAAGCACATTACAAGCAAAGTAAGTGACCAGAGGGCGGCTAAAGCTGAGCCTTAACTCCTTGAACACTTGGTTCACGTTCAAGCTGGATAAGAACCTCACAATCAAGAGACTTGTGCTCTTGACTTGAGAGGAGAATACGGTTTGCGAACCCAATTTTTGGTGGCT
This sequence comes from Chrysopogon serrulatus, assembly GCA_015844335.1. Taxonomy (NCBI): domain Eukaryota; kingdom Viridiplantae; phylum Streptophyta; class Magnoliopsida; order Poales; family Poaceae; genus Chrysopogon; species Chrysopogon serrulatus. The sequence goes on from JADLZL010001514.1 coordinate 37,733, forward strand.
TTTTCATCAACATAGAGGTAGGATAGCCTGAGTAACGAGCTGAAGGATAAAATAAATTCTTTGTCTCTAGGGTTCTTGTTTTATATTGTGATATATACTTTTTTTTTGGTGATTCTAGGTTTGATCATGATCTACTTCTGTACTTGCTTACGATCTTATTCAAGTCGTAGGACACTGTAGCTTTGTCTGGCTCCTATTATGACCGCTGCGGTCGAGTATAGACCTATTCATCCCCTCTAGGTGTACCATATCTTTTTTCACATATATGTAATTGTTTTATATGTAACAAATTCTCGCAACAATATGTGTGGTGTCCTTGTAGTGGAGTGATTTTGAAGCCAATTATTGCTATTACTTTATGGAATTTTTATTTTTATTGGCCAAACTTTCAAAGATGGTCAAGGTATAAACGTGGTGTTTCTCTCACCCAATAGTATCACTTTTGAAACTTCTAGCTGTTTAGAATATTTTCTAACTATTACCAAACCAAAATGAAGCTTTATTGTTGGCTTTAGAACTATTGTGATATACATGGGAGTAAACACATGTATAAGCCTTTGATGACTCTTTGCTGGTTGCCTAGTTGTGCAGGAAGTTCCAAAAGTATTCTCGTCAAAAATCCGTCAATCAGTTTGTTTGCTAAAACTCTAAATTAGGCTGATTTTCTCCTAAAACATTCCATTGTGGCTTATTTATGTAATCCAAGTACCGAAGCGGATAAAAGTGCTCATTAGACAATATTTAAGGACATACTAGATGATACCTAGCGCGTTGCTGCAAAAATTGCGAAAAAATCAAAATAAAGTGAAAATAACATAGATATGTTGTATTAAGAATTTGGAAGTTGGTGGCACAACATGACTAATTAGTGAGCGATGACATCGACAATTAGTGGAAGGTGACGTGGATTGCTTGCATGTTGATAAATATTTAGATTTACCATTATAAATATTTTATTATAAATAATTTATCTATGGTTTATATGCTGTGAAATTATAACAATTGTACAAAAAATGAGGCTCAAAATTAAAATATCTGTTTTAGAACAAAGCTAATAGGACACGTGAAAAAAAACGGAGGGTTTCACAAAATAACGAAATTTTGATGGTATTTCGAATTTGGTGATGTTTGGATGCTGCTATTTACCGTCCCCGACTCGCGCCGCACCAGAAACGAAAAACCCGCGACACCGAACCAAAACCCTCCCCTCTCGAGCCTCGATCCGCCTCCGCCTCCGCCTCCGCCCCACGCACCCTCTCGCTCGCCCACTTCGCCGCCGCGGACGCAATGAGCGCGGGCTGGAGGACGCTGCTGTTGCGCATCGGCGACAGGTGCCCTGAGTATGGGGGCTCCGCCGACCACAAGGAGCACATCGTGAGAGCCCCTCCCTCTTCCCCCCCCCCCTCCCCCCCCCCCGCCGCCGCTCTCCTTGCTCTCGGAACCCTAGGTTATCAGAGCTCTGATTCGTAGTTGGGAATTTGTTAGTTTAGCTTGGAGCCCTTGGTGTTTGGTTGCCATTGCTGTTGGTCAGAGCGGGTAGGGAGCTAAAAACCCTAGTCACTCGCACAAGAGCCTGAGACCTAGGTTTTACGTTTTATTATTATTATGGGACTCCTGCAGTTTGAGCTGGTTAAAAACTGTTTGTATGCTTGTACTGAATGCTGCCAGAACAAAAATACTGGTAGATCGCTTTACCTTTAGATTCTGATGGAAACTGGGCTTTGGAATTGTAATGCAGCCATTTTCCTGATTGCTTGCGGTACTTCCAGACCTTACCTTGGGTTATGCTTTTTTCTTCTTCTAAGTATCAAAACCTCAGTCTTGTGGCTCCTTTAATGGATGCGGTATATGTAATATTGCTGCTTGATCTAACTAGATTGTATCTTGTAGACAAAGCATCACATTTAATGAGAAACGGTTCTGGGCAAGAAATAAAATTTGTATGCAAAATATTATTATTTTTGCTTATCCAGCTGAATGTTTGTAAAAAAAAAAAAAAAATATTGAAATGGAATAGTCTGTAAATTCTAGATATACAAAATCTGCACTTTGTATTTCTCACAGGTTGTGTCTGAACTTTATGGTTTCATGGATTCCTGTGCTTCTGTTGATTTTTTAATAAGTGAATCAGTGATTGTAGTTGATGACTTCACGGTAAAATGAATGTCTCATGAGGTCTTAACTTTCAAGGGCAAAAAGTAGAGTTTCTGATTTTTTTGTTTACAGAGTACAGTTTGATTAAATGATTTCACAAGCAAAGAATTGACATGATATAACTAGGGTACAAAATACAGGTGCATAGCAAATTTCTGCACAGCACATAGAACAGTGCTCTATGTTGTTGCGTATTTATACACTATTTTTTTTTTCAATGTATGTATATGAATGATATAATTTGTGTAATTTTTCTTAAACATGTTCTTATCAAACATTTGCTTCATAGGAAACTTGTTATGGTGCACTCTCCCGAGAATATGAACACTCCAGAGACGCAATATTTGAGGTCAGTATGCAGCAGTCGAGCCTGTTCATATATTATTGTTTCTATTTTCTAATCTGGGCCTTTTTGCAAGTAGTTTATAACGAATAATTCTAACTGGGCTGCTTCCAGATATCGTCCATTAGCTCAGCCAATTTTTGAATTTCATAGAGTAACTAAGACTGGGTTTGTGCTGATCGCGACAAAGCTGGAACTTTTCACTTAAACGATCAGATCATACCATAGAACCAACAACAGACTCTTTTGCCACATCAATGATATCAGTGAGCTTCATTTGTTTTCACATCCATAACTATATACCAAGTATTTTTGCCACATTTGTAAGCCACACTGTCGCTCTTAAGGCCAGCAACTCAGCATGCCACCTGTAGGTTGGTCTGTTGTGCCAGCATGGTGATACCGGTTCCTAACATTGGTGCAAAATAAAACTAAACTGCAAGAGATATGCTATGTGAACGCAATCAATACATTGCTTACACTTAGTGTTTTGTGCAAATGATACCATTATCCGTGGTATATTGTGCAACTTATTCTTAACTGTTGGATTTTGAAAGTAATTCTTTAAATAAATTCAATTAACTAACCACACATAAATAGACTAAAAAAGCATATTCAACAAACAGAGCTTATAAATTAATATAACAGCGTGAGATCCAGTTGGGTCTTAGAACTGATCAACTGACCCCATGTCATGTCAGCTTTGTGGGATTGTAACACCAATCTGTATCTCGATCACGACAACATTGTGAGTTAGTGCAGACTATTCTTTTCTGCCAGTGAATATAGATAGGAAAAATTTATGCAAAAAAGTATCTTTCAGTTTGCTGCATGCTTTACTTTTTCTGTGCCTGGGAGGCATATCTTTGTATAAAGCTGAAATATCTTGAGGTGCTAACTGAAAACTTTTTCTTTGCCTGAGCAGTTCCTCCTTCAGTGCGCAGAACAATTGCCTCACAAGATTCCTTTCTTTGGAGTTTTGGTATGCAAGTAAATTTACTCTAAAGCTTATAGCATATTACTATTTTATGTTCTCTTTTCTAAAGTTATGTATGGAGCAATTTTGAATGTAATGTTCACTTGTAACAGTACTCATAATTCCCTTTCTATATGTCCATAAGATAGGACAAAAACACTAGCGTTATCAAAGCAAATTCCAGATGCACATTTCTTCCTTTATTTTTCGTAAGGGTTAGGGAGTTATGCTATTGTACTTTGTGTTTAGCTCACTAGCATAGCGATACAGCATGAATCAAGTTGAGATTCTACTCATTCTAGGATGGTGGTTTACATGGTTTTTTCATGGATCTTGAGAGAGGACAGCAATGTTCACTGACGCCTCAGTTCATTCATAATTTCATGCACTTCTTTCACCTCTGAATTCTGAGGTCGGCCTTACTGACCTTGCACGTAAACAAAATGTCATAGCCTGTATTTTTCATTTATGAATATGCTTGCATTGTTGTTTGCTGCTTCTGTATGATAACTGTCACCTGGCCTCTTGAGGTTGCAATGCCATTGCCAAATGTATACATTTTTTGGACAAATTAATGACAAACATGGTCTCTTCTCATCCTTTCCATATTTGTGCTGGAATTAGCAAATATTCTGAATGGTGTATCTATCTACATGCAAAAGAGTAACCATGTGTCTCATGATGTCCTCTGGTTGATAATATTGATCTGTCCCGTGACATGAGCATGGCACTGTTTACAGCGTGTTTTAATCTATGTTGCATCTTTTTTTTTTTTTTTTTTTTTTTTTTTGTGAGGAAAAATGCAACAACATAGATTAAAACACATTGTAAACAATGTCATGCTCATGTAATGAGACAGACCAACATCATTAACCAGAGGACATCATGAGACAGTTATGATGCTGAACCCTTGAGTTTTGGTTGCTCTTTTCCATGAGGGTCTAACCATGTAGCTCTCTTTTGTTAACTCGGATTGGATCAAATAATGACATGCAAAATTGATTTTTCTTTTTTATGGGGCAAGAAAATTAGCAAATGCTTATAAGTTTCTGTTCCCTAATAACCAAGCTAGTCCATAGTTCATGATGATATGTTTTATCAACACTTTTGGTCCTAATATTATTGATGCAGTATATATACAATTAACTTCAGAGTCTATTTTTGGATCCATGGTATTTATTGTAAGAACAGGATTATAGCCTCATGGATCATGTTTAATAAAGCTAACTCTTTTGGTTGTACTTCGTTTTTTTTTTTTTTAATCGCAGATTGGCTTGATAAACTTAGAAAATGAAGACTTCACCAAGGCTATTGTAGATACCACACAGGCTAACCTACAGGTACAATTATTTGTACATTACATAAACATACTGTTAAATTTGTTATTGCCGCAGCTTTAAGACTGACTAATGTCTTGATTGCAGGATGCCGTGCACAATGAAAATCGTGATAGAATTAGGATATTGCTGCGATTTCTCAGTGGTCTGGTAAGTAATATGTCTGGTTTGCTTTGCTTTGCTTTGATTTTTTATTTATATCCTAATTGCTCATTTCCTATATATCCTTAGTCGCATTGCTTGTAATTTCACTGTGTGGCATGCTGTTTTCTTTTCAATTGGCAATGGCCTGCATGCATAATTGTCCGTTTGTAATAGGCATATTAGAATTTGAAAAAGGTCTTTAGAGGTATACTATTACCACCATTTTCTCTTTACAATGTATCATCAGTTGCTACAGAATCAGTCTATTTGAAATACGAATCTATTTGGGTAACTTTTAGACACTAAGTATGCATATAATTTGACTGCTGGTCTTATGAAGTTTACCTTTTATGCCTAACTGAATCGAGGGATGCTAGTCCTCTTGATGCTCAACTAACTTGGGGGATTGAATGAGCTGAAATTCTGTTCAGTCACAGTGTGACTTCATGAATAGCATGTTTTTAAGGCGGTAAGGTGAGGGGGCTGTGAGCCATCCCCTTCCAGATGCCTAGGCATTTAAGTTGCATCGTGAGGCGATGGCAGACAAAGTGACAAACATCTTGATATCTAAATAAGGCACTAGAATTTAGAAGCAAATTGTACCTTAATATTGCCAATTCTTAGCATGTAATACCATAGGTAATGCTACCATAGTACCAGGCAAAACATAATTTAGCAAAATAGCAAATCTGAAATCTCACAATAGCAAGTTAGCAACAAAATAGTCTCTAATGACATAACACCTTAATTACTAGTGCTACTTAGAGTTAAGTTGATGTGATTAATAGTAGTTCACAATTTCACATTCCACATTACGACATAAGACAATAAGTAGTGCACAAGAAAACCAGCATGCACAGCCAAGCCAAGCCAAACACAAACAAGCACCAGAGCAGAGGAAACACAGGCAACATAACAGAGGAAAGGGAAGACCTGGGCACTGGGATCTGACTGCTGAGAGAAGGGTGTCCAGAAATTCTGTCAGCGCAGAAACATCAACTTGGAACAGCTATATCTCTCAAACCAAAATAGATATGAGGTTGATTCCAGTGGCATTTGAAAGGTACAGAAGTCTAGTATTCAGAAAAATTTCATAACCATGGCATGAACAGATTGAGATATTAAAAAAAGATCACAGGCTGCTCCATAAAACATCACACAGGATAAAGCGACCCAACTATATGTTTCATTATCCTTAAACCTTAAACCTTCAACTAAGGGATTTTTGTGGACATTCCCACAACCTCCTAGCAGTCATTACAAAGATACAGTAATCATAAGAACAAGCCAACTAAGCATTAAAGTTCTCACGCACACAGACTTTGACTCGACTCTACATAACTTGCGCAACTAGCATCTTTTATTACATAAATGGACTCTCCTATGAGTATTAATAGCATCTAAATTCTTCACTTCTTGTGACCACTCAGGATCATGCCAAAAGTTCTGGGCATCCCAAGCTCTTCTGCCAGATCATTAAGTTGGTTGCATGTATCCACGAGAACTTTATCCTTTACTTTTCAGTTCCTCAAGGTCGATGTTCAATTGCTCCCATAGCACCTTAGAATCATTCTCAAATAGTGGATTCCGGTTACGGCCTTTGTATTCAAGATACGCATGTTGAGACACATCTGTCAGAGCATGTTGCTGAGTATCACGCCTTGCAACAGAAGTGAAGCGGGCATCCACCTCGTGACCTTCCATGAATGTGTTGTATAAGGTGACAAATAACTCCTATTCAGAACCCACCAAAGGATACACATACTCGGTGCAATGATAGTATGTTGCAACTTCGCAATTGGGATAACTGTGATACAACTGATTCACTAGCAGGCCATGGTAGTAAGTGTTGCCCATATTCCCGATGCAATTCCTTCTCTTTCATCCAACCTTCGATCGTGTAGGCGTCTTCTCTTGTCCATCTTGAGGTGGTGTGCATGTGTTCAGGAAGTGCAACCCACAGAGGTGTAGTGATCCATCGGAGCAAGGATCCAATGCACCACCTCAAGATGAATAAGAGAAGACGCCTACACGACCGAAGGTTGGATGGAAGAGGATTTACATCGTGAATATGGACGACACTTGCTACCAGGGCCTGCTAGTGAATATCGCAGTTATCCCGATCGCGAATTTGCAACATACTACCATTGCACAGAGTATGTGCATCCTTTGGTGGGTTCTGAATGGGAGGTGGAGTTATTTGTCACCTTCTACAACCCATTCATGGAAGGTCGATGCCCACTTCACTTCTGTGACAAGGCATGATACTTAGCAACATGCTCTGGTAGATGTGTCTCAACATGCGTACCTTGAATGCAAAGGCCGTGCCCTGAATCCTCTCTTTGAGAATGATTTGGAGGTGCTACGGGAGCAATTGAACATCTCCCTTGAGGAACTGAAAAGGAAGGATAAAGTTCTCGTGGATATCCGCAACCAACTTGATGATCTGACAGAAGAGCTTGGGATGCCCAGAACTTTTGGCATGATCCTGAGTGGTCACAAGAAGTGAAGAATTCAGATGCTATTAGTGCTCATAGGAGAGTCCCTTTTTATGTAATAAAAGATGCTAGTTGCGCAAGTTATGTCGAGTTGAGTCAAGGTTTGTGTCTGTGTGAACTTCAATGCTTAGTTGGGTTGTTCTTATGATTAATGTGTGATTTGGATCTTTGTAACGACTGCGAGGAGGTTGTGGGAATGTCCACAAAATCCCTTAGCTAAAGATTTGGCGAAGCTTGTCTCGGAGCTTTCCTCTAGCTTTGATGGCTAGGCGAGATCCGCAGTCTGATGTTGATGAAGAACAAAAGGGTGACATGGATCATGATTAATTGGCTTAGTTAGTTTTAGAAAAGATACACTGGCCTTGGCTTAATTTGTATAGACAAGAGATGAAGATTGGCTTGAGTAAAGAAAACAAATCGGCTAGAAATAAAAAGCGTCCAGCTAAGAAAAAAAACAGTTGGTGGCTTCCTTCAAAAGATCATTATTTTATATTATATATCATCACATTAAGCAAAGAAATATAAGGAGCAAATAAACAGAATAGTCAGGAGATGATTAGCGAGCTGAGATGATTTAGATGATTCCTAATTGTATTTTGAAAACTTTGCACCCTCAAACAGAGGCAAGCAACAACCAAACATTACATCATGCAAACGCTCATCAAATTAGTTTAGAAAAGTTTAAAATTCATATTTTTCCTACAACTAAATTTGTAATTTAACTAAACTTGTGAAATTTTATCCAAATATTAAAACATTTATTTTTTTTTTTTCTAAGCACTATTTTGGGGTGTGACATAGAATCACGGGCACGCTGAGATTGATGGATAGGCGCAGTGTTGCACCGTCCCTTACTATTAGAGCCACGCTGGTCTCTCACCAGCGGAGAAATGTGGCCGCACGTGGGTCGTCAAGGGTCCAGCTCTACTAGTTCTATGTTTCCTCTTCTTTTCCCTTCTGTCCTTTGTTTCCTTCTCCCTCTGACCCTCGGCGTGAATGGATGGGGCACCTCCTCGCGGGAGGTGTAGGCACAGGACACACGACTTCCCGCATGTGTGCAATTTCCCTCTTATTTGTCGTAAGCGCAACTCCCTTGTGTTTCCTGCCCACCGCCATTTCCTCCTGCATTGGCGCTTTTCCTTCCATGCTCCCGCATCTCTTCATGTGTGTGGCATCTACTTGGAGTCGTCCGACGCCTTGTCAATGACTTGGTGTGGGAGGCGACGCCATATGCAGGAAAGCTGTGGCGAGCCCGATATCCTGGTTGAAAAATCGCTTGAATCCTAGGCAACGCCTTAATAACCATGATGGATAGTCAGAAGATAACTTTGTTTTAGAAATGCTCAATCTTGATTCGGTTGCCTTTCTATGAAGGCGAGCTGGCCATATTCCACAATAGCAGCTCCGAGAGAAGCTGGGCTTAGGGTGTGCCTTCTCTAGTCATTTCAGTGAGGTTACATGTATAGAATGCACTCAATGTGTACTAGCTTGCTGGCCATCCCTTTTTATGTATTGCATATAGCTCCCTGAACTTTTTCTATTACTTTTTGAGAACCAGATTCACTCCTGTTTCTATCAGATGGTGTTCTTTGGCCAAAAGATAAAATGGCTTTATATATCTTGGCCATCTTGTATACCTTATCCATTATTTCACTCATTTTTTGGCTTCTATATCTGCTCCAGCTCCTAGGATCTGCTTATTTTCATTATGTACTAGATATATTTGTATCTTTTAATTAACGTTGTTTGCCTTGATAACCTTATGTATAGTTTGCCATTGTTTGATTTAATATGGCCCTAAACTGTGCATTGGGTGAGCAGGTTGTTTAGGATAATGCTGCCTTCATATTAGGTTTTGAATTTGCCATCTCCTATTGATACTCTTGTTTGAGTTTAAATCAAATCAAATATGGAAAACATGCTTTCAAAACCTCTCACAAAGAAGGGATTTCTTTCTGATCTTTTTATTGCATGTCAAATATTTTTCTTATATTGAGACTGTTATGCATATATTATGGTTATAAACTTATTGTATGTTGCCACTTGTTTACTACTTTACTCAATTAATTAACATGTAAATCTTATTTTTTATATACTTATATGTAGATGTGCAGCAAAGTTGTAGTTCCAAGTTCAATCATCGAGACATTTGAGACTCTATTATCATCTGCTGCAACAATATTAGATGAGGAGACTGGCAATCCGTCATGGCAACCACGTGCTGACTTCTATGTTTATTGTATTTTGGTTTCACTTCCATGGGGTGGTCCAGAATTGTTTGAGGTAACTTTGATTTATTCCTGTCACTAACTGTTTAGATGAATCTCCATTGTCCTGTGTTGCACCTCACACGCAAAAAAGGAGAAGAATATTGTGTTTTATGTGTTTTTGTTCCATTACAACACCCCCCCCCAAACCACCACCACCAACAAAAAAAAAAGGTAGTATGCACACATGGTAGATTTTGATGGCATGGAGAGATCTGTCTTGAAGTTTGACATGCACTTGGATTTTTTTTTTTTTTTTGGTTCTAAACTTTTAATAGATGAAGTAGCCTATTAGTGTTATCAAGTATGCAGTTGTGAATTTATGACACGTTTGTGGTGGAGCATGACTTGAGCATGCCAACTCTACTTGTTGGCAAATCAAGCAGCTTGTTGACTTATCTGTTTAGTCAAGACTTGGAACTTTAGTGAAATTATTTACTAGAATATTTAGTATGTGGTAACTCGTTGATGACATATACTTATGTACTATACCATGCAGCAAGTTCCGGATGAGTTTGAGAGAGTTTTAGTTGGTATACAGTCTTACATAAGTATCAGGAGGCATTTTGATGATATTGCTTTCTCAGTCTTTGAGACGGATGAAGGCCACTCTCCTAACAAAAAGGTAATGCTAATCTTCCTGAATGAACGGACCAGCAGCTTGTTTATTTCTTGATTCACTTAAAATCTTATGTGATATTTAGGGCGTGTTTGGTTCCCACCTTGGGAAACACGCCTGGGCCTGGGATTGGATGTGATTTCCTGGCGGAGCTCCCTAGGCGAGGGTTCGAACTAAACATACCCTTAATTCAGTATTAAAGGCTAGTCCTTGCAGGATTTCATGGAAGATCTATGGGAGCGCATTCAAGTTCTTTCCCGCAATGGATGGAAAGTTAAAAGTGGTATGCAAAGATAACCATTTACCCTAACTGTCTGTTTCAATTGTGGATAGAACTCTTACACATTTTTTAGGCATTTTAAAGTATTTATCTTTTTGTCAAGTCTCAAGTCACACACTTCACTTTGTATTTGCATTCTTATTATGTATGGACTGGAACCCAATTACTTTCCTGGCAGTTCCAAAACCCCACCTGTCATTTGAAGCTCAGCTGGTGGCTGGAAAATCACATCGTCTTTCGCCTATAAGTTGCCCTCCACCCGCTCCCTCGCAGTCATCTTCTGAAATGTTCAAAGGTCAGGAGAAACATGAAGCCGATATGAAGTATCCTCAGAGACTTCGTAGACTCCATATTTTTCCAACGAATAAAGCTGAGGTACTTTGCAAATCTATGATTTAGAAACACTTTGATCATTGATTGTTTATTTTTTTCATGCAATCTTGAACTGTTCTGTTTTTATTTATTTATTTTAATCCTTAGCATACTATCTCCGTTCCAAATTATCTCACTTTGGTTTTGTCCTAAGTCAAACTTCTCTAATTTTGACCAAGTTTATAGAAATAATATTGGCACCTACAATACCAAATAAGTGCACTCTCAAGACCTAGTGCATGGTGGATCAGATAAAACTAATTTAATTCTGTAAATGTTTGGTATATTTATCTGTAGACTTGGCTAAAGTTAAAGAAGTTTGCCTTTGGACATAGTCAAAGTGACTTATAATTTGGAGACTCCTTCCGTCGCAGAATTATTCGTTCTGGGAATGGACACAGGTACCAAGACTAGAGTAGAAATACCATTGCACCCCTACTCTAGTATGGTGGACACAGAGCTTCTATCTCTTGCGCTGCTCTTTCACATGCATGTTGCAGCCCGCAGCAGGTTAGTGGCCTAGTGCGGTGGAGAGTGATATTGCTTCTAGGCATAGGACCCACACCCTAAAACGATGTTTTCAATGGGACAGCATTGAACGCTAAAACGACACTTTTACTGGACAGAGGGAGTATGATCTAAAGAGGATATGTTTCTTGATATTTTGTGCTGAGATGCTTCTTCCATTTCTTGCGAAATTCTTGCTACGGGTTCAAGCAAGTCTGATATACTGGTACTATAGCTGCTCTACATTCAATATTCAACTAGAAATTTAAGTGACACAATGAAATAATCTGATAATATAGGATACTTCCTAATCTGCTCATGACATGAAGGCAGCGGACAACAGACACTTCCTAATATTCATGAAATAATCACTAGATGGGGATGGATGACCGACAACTGACACCATAGGAAAGGATCTCTGACTCATGACATGGAGGCAGCGGAAGTTGTTGGTGAGACGGGTGGATGGTGTGGTGGCTGCTGGGTTTGGCGGTGGAGCAGAGGTGTTGGAGGAGCACCTGGAAGCCGATACCAGATGCTATGAACCTTAGTTCATATGAGGGCTAGGAAGGATAACCATTGCCAAGAGGAAGGCCGGGCAAAGTCGGCGTGGAGGGAGACTAGAATATTTGGGGGTAATTGGATTGTTTGTTGTTCATTTGCTTGTCCTTCACATCCAGCTGGTTACAGGATATAAATAGGAGGAAAGCTCCTTGGTTCTAGCCTTGTCATTAATCCTACTCCTCGGGCTCCTGCTTTGCAGCTGGCTGCGCATGCACCTCCCTGGGTTTAACCCGTAATAACTGATAGCTTAATTGCTATTGATTATGGTCTAAAGCTTGCACCTACTTGGGTGCACCCCTGGCAGCATCTCGAGCCCTGGGCTGATGCTGGTACTGTCAGCCCCACATGACATTTGGCACCTGAAACTACTACTATCTTGTGAATTCGTTAATATTATATGGACTTTAGCTATTGGCCTGTTGGCCTGATAAGTTGTTCTCTCTTGAAACATAATATTGTGTGAGGTAACTCACTCTGCTTCTTCATCCAGGGAAATTCAGCCAAGTAATGTGGAAAAAATATCCTTTTTATAATATATATATATATATATATATATATATATATATAAAATTCCTTCATGTTCCTTCATTTGTGTATACTAGTTCTATCACCTGGACTTCAGAGGGACTATGTGATAGGTGTTTAACAAAAAGTGAATCTATGCATATTGGCTTCAGCTATACATCTTGAAATGCAATCTTCTAGTTTCTGTATTAATCATTTGTTGTAGCTATATTCTACTCCCCCGATTCCAAATTATAAGTTATTCTAAATTTCTTGGAGAGTCAAAGCATCTTAAGTTTGACCAAAATTATAGAGAGAATTACAAAGATTTATGAGATCAAATAGATATACTATGAAAATCTAATTAATGAAGAATCTAATGATACTTATTTGGTAGCGTAAATGTTATTATTTAACTTGATATTCTTTGACTCTCCAAGAAAGTTGACTTGTAATTTGGGATAGAGGGGTAGAAGGTACTAACTATTACTATACCTTATCATTTGGCACATCTAATCAGCTGCTGTTGATTTGCAGAACATGCAGCCCGTAGATCGTTTTGTTGTTGAAGAATGCATTTTGGATGTGCTACTTTTCTTCAATGGATGGTCAGTTTGTACCCTTTGTTTTTTTTTTAAACGTTGATTGTACTTTATTATCACACTCTTGTTGAATGTTGATACCAATATACCTGCTGGAGAGGATATTGCACATCTGGTATGTAAGTCCATGGAAGATATGTCTGTTGTCTGATATCAATTAGTTGTTAGATTTTGCTTGTCTGTAAATATGCATTAGTGGTTTCAATTTGGGTGATTAACATTGAGAGGGCCTGCAATGCTAGCTAAGGAGCTATGTGGTTTTGTTTTTGTGCTTGGTGTTGGCCAGCCTGGAGTTTGGATCATAATCCCTGTTTTATGTTTACGGTATATAGGACATTCTGCATGATTTATAGCTGGCTGTGGTTTTCTTTTGTGCTCATTGATGGCCATAACTGGTTTCCTTTTCTAATCATGTACAAGTAAAAGAATTATGTTCTGAGACTGAGACATATGTACTCGCATACTAATATTCATGGCTGTGATTTTTGTGCTCATTGATGGCGATAACTGGTTTTCTTTTCTAATCATGTATAAGTAAAAGAATTATATTCTGAGACCGAGACAAATGTACTTGCATACTAATACTCTTGTTTAGATGTTTGGCCTGGTAGATCCCATGGCATTCTATGTTTTGTGAATGGATGATTTTGTTTAAATACTTTAGTGTGGTAATGCTAATTTGTTTATTTTCTGAGTGATTTTTTCATCTTGAATTTTCTTTATGGCTATAGCTAGAGTTTTAAATTTTCTGTAGTCTTTCAGTGTGAAAGGAATATCATCCTTATTTACATCTCTGGAACATCCATTGTATTTTATGTTTATGATCCATTGAATTAAGTGCAGCTGCTTACTGATTCCATCTTGTCTATGTTTTTCTTTGAAAGTTAGTCGGAAAGAATGTGCATTTTATCTGGTCAGCCTTCCTGTGTCTTTTCGCTATGAATACCTGATGGCAGAGACCATATTTTCGCAGGTATTATTTTGTCATTTTAATATTGACTTATTTGGGTTCAAAGTTAATATTATACCTGCTTTCATATGACGTGAACTGTATTGTTTCATTCCTATATACTCCTTTGTCTAAACCACCTGTCATTTTTGTCTGCATGCATCCAGAAAAATAATGAAGTTAACCAATAACTTCTGATTTCATGAATGTATGCCAATCTTTATAATGCTGCTTCCAATAAGCATTTAATAGGGTGTTTGGTAGAAAATGCTGCCTTGACAACCCTAGTTGACGAATAGTTGCAAGCACAATTCTCTAGAACATCTGCTTTAGACTGGAGCGACTAGTTGGTACAGAAAGAATATATTATCCTCTTGCTATGACACAATCAGTGTAAGACAGTTTAGTTAAACCACAGGGAATTTGTTGCCAAACATAAACAGTGCTTCCCAGGTCCCCGGCCACAAAAGAGGGAAAAGCCCTGAATGAATTATAAGTTATGAATTATAAGTCTACTGATTTTCAGCTAATCTTGAAATAATTTGTGGCTGTGTGCAGAGTAGTCATTACTGTGGAAAATAGGTGGTCGTAGGCTACTTTCCAATCTGGATACTTTAATTGCCAGAGTTAATGGATTTAGAAGCATTTGGTACATTCTGTCTTTGGAGTTAAGGATATGCTACAGAATTTGTGCATGCTATGTTGCATTTTGAGGTTCTCTTGACCCTGTTGTAGATAGTTATGGTGTTCTTATGATAAATAGTTTTCTAACATATATTCTCTTGCAGTTACTATTGTTGCCAAATCCACCATTCAAGCCAATTTACTATACATTGGTTATCATTGATCTTTGCAAGGTAGTCCTTTCATATCTCCTTGACAGATGCTGTTTGTGTCTGTCTGTTACATTAGAATGTACAACTGAACCTGCAATGGTCATTTCGTGAGCTTTTTGAAATTTGGGTCAAGTATTTGAGTTTAAGTTTGACCATGCAGTTATTTATTTATTTATTTTGCTGCATTACTACATTATTCTACTGATGTTCTCCCATTGTGACAACTAAGCATAGTTATGAAAATACCACAATAAATTTAGCTATCAACACTCAATGCCCCTCTGTTAATGTTATCTACATATCAGATTCCCATTGCATGATTTCTTACATCTCAAGAGACATGTGGAAACATTTGTGCTCTAGATGTCTTGTTGGAATTTCTGATTATTCTCATTATTGGGCTTAACCCTAGAAGGGTAGCATATAGTATCATACATGGGCCTCATGGGCTTAGCCTCATGGGCCTAATACACTCACATACTCCAACACCCCCGGAGTCTGAACTACCGGCGCAGCGGAGTTTCAGACTGGTCATGAAAAGAAGCACATACACAGACGCAACTAGCCACTGGTGATGTTGAGGCTGGAGCGAAACTCGGCAAAGGTCGAGGACGGGAGGCCCTTGGTGAATATGTCGGCGAACTGGGAGGTGGTTGGGACGTGAAGGACCCGCACCTCGCCGATGGCGACCCGATCACGGACAAAGTGAAGGTCGATCTCCACATGTTTGGTCCGTTGGTGCTGAACGGGGTTGGTGGAGAGGTAGACCGCACTGACGTTGTCACAGTAGACCGGCGTGCTCCGGTGTAGAGGGCTATGGAGCTCGCCAAGGAGCTGTCGGAGCCAGGAGGCCTCAGCCACGCCGTTAGCAACAGCGCGGTACTCAGCCTCGGCGCTGGAGCGGGAGGCCACCGGCTGGCGCTTGGACGACCAGGACACCAGGTTGCCGCCACTACCTCTTCCACTACTTGGCACCGGCGCCTCGGCGGCGGCGCCTGGCTAGGTGGTGGCTGGGGGGGGGGAAGGAAGGAGAAGACCTAACCCTAGCTCTGATACCATGTTGGAATTTCTGATTATTCTCATTATTGGGCTTAACCCTAGAAGGGTAGCATATAGTATCATACATGGGCCTCATGGGCTTAGCCTCATGGGCCTAATACACTCACATACTCCAACATGTCTCAATTGGATGGTTCTAGTATCAATGTGAGCATGGGATGTGGTAGTCTGAAGAGTTAAAATTTATCTACATGTAATTCATTAGATGCGTTATTATGTTTGTAGCAATTTTTTCTTCCAATACCTAAACATGAAAATGAAACTGGCATGTCAGAAAATTTTATCCACCAATGTTTTCTTATCCCTAGTGATAAGTTTTTTAGCTTCCAAGGATGCATTCAATTTGAGCCTCACCAATTAAGGTTTATTTCAGGCATTACCAGGTGCGTTCCCTTCAGTTGTGGTAGGAGCAGTGCATGCTCTTTTTGATAGAATTAGTAACATGGACATGGAGTGCCGCACCAGACTTATACTATGGTTTTCACATCACTTGTAAGTTGATTTCTTCTTCATGTAATCATTTATTATTTGCATTTGCTTCATGTTTTCTGTTGATTGGTACATCCTTCTTGCATGTTCAAAACATGACTCCCAATAATCAGCACAGGAGCTTGTAGTAAATAATAATTAATAAAACATTATATGCATCATTAATACAGCTCGCACAAATGGATCCAGAATATAACAGTTATATTGTTTCAATCAAATAGTTGGTGGTTGTTATTGATTGTAATGATATTCCTCTACTTCTACAGGTCAAATTTTCAATTCATTTGGCCTTGGCAGGAGTGGTCTTATGTCAAGGACCTCCCAAAATGGGCTCCACAACGTGTTTTTGTCCAGGAAGTGTTGGAAAGGGAAGTACGCTTATCGTACTTTGAAAAAATCAAGCAGGTTAATCTTGTGCTATTAGCCACTACTTTTTTTTGAACATTAAATACAGCAGGGGAGGCCGCCCTTTTGCACTATGTTGATATGCATGCTTTTTCTAAAAACAGAATTTATTGGTGTCTTGCTTCACTTTTTTTTAGAGTATCGAGGACGCTGCTGAGTTAGAAGAACTGCTGCCCCCAAAAGCTGGGCCTAACTTCAAATTCCATAGCGATGAAAGCAATGAAAACACCGATGGGCAGAAGTTATCCAAGGAACTTGTTGGCTTGATTAGAGGAAAGAAGACTGTACATGATATTATCTTATGGGTGGAGGAACAAATAATTCCAACAAATGGTACTGAATTTGCACTTGATGTTGTTAGCCAGACGCTTCTTGACATGGGTTCAAAAAGTTTCACCCATCTTATCACTGTTTTGGAGAGATATAACGCTTTAATCTCTAAGCTATGTCCAAATGAGGAAATGCAGCTACTGTTGATGAATGGAGTCAGTGCTTATTGGAAGAACAGTACCCAGATGACTGCTATAGCTATTGACAGAATGATGGGTTATCGCCTGGTATCCAATTTGGCCATAGTCAAATGGGTTTTTTCTCCTGCCAATGTTGAGCAATTTCATGTTTCTGATCGACCATGGGAGGTGCATCCTTTGTCCCTATTTTTTTTTTTCATTCATTTATGGTAAAAAGTAGTGCATATCAACCAAACTAAAACACTATTTAAAGAGGTCAACAATTTTTCATTATAATTGTGAAATATTTTTTTAATAAAATGGGAGTTCTGTTTTGTTTGGATGCCTATTTATGGTGATTTGCATCCTCTCGATGCTTCTTTTGCCACTGTAGCCCAGTTATAACTAATTCCTCATCTTTGGTTGAATATATCTGATTGAAATTTCTCCATCAGATTCTTAGAAATGCTGTTAGTAAAACATACAATCGGATCAGTGACCTCCGAAAGGAAATTCAATCACTCAAGAAAGGTCTTCAAGTTGCTAAAGAGGCAAGTGCAAAAGCCATAAAGGAGCTGGAGGAGGTCAAATCAGTGCTTGAGATTGTAGAGGGGCAACCTGCACCAGCTGAAAGACCAGTTAGGATACGGCGACTCGAATTACGTGTAAAAAATGCAGAGGATGAGGAAAGAACTATTGAAGAATCTTTAGAAGTGAAGGGAGCTTTACTTTCTTGGGCTCTTGAAGAAAGCAAGGTGCATTATTTGTTTTTGTTAGATTTTTTTATTGATTTATATGTGCATTGATATATTGATATTAATATTGCTTAATCTCAGTATTTTGTGGAATACTTTACTATCATGGAGTTATCCTTTTAACCACTTATTGGTGTCTGACTATTTGGTTTGACAGGACTTGCTTAAGTTACTATTTAAGAGCTTTGTTGACGTGCTCACTGAACGTTTGCCGCCTGTCTCCATTGATGGAGAAATTCCTAATCTGCGCACTGGAGATCAAAATGCAAATTTTGCACCTCAAGATCCTGAAGCGGCAACAATGGAGATTGACAATGAAACTGGAGCAGATAACAATAGGTCGGTCAATTCAGAATTGCACCACTCATACTGCATTCGCGGATTGAAATGTTACACTAATGGGGTTTCATTACAAGTTTTCCACATATAAATAAACAATTTTCAGATGATAGGACAAATTTCATATTTTCAGGAGAGTATCTTAACTTCTCGAGACTAGTCCAAATGTGCACTTTCCTAGATAAAGTAATTCGTTAGGTCCAGAGTGTCGAAATAGTGTGATATGACTCACTTTGATCATAAGAAATGACATGCCTGGAATTGGTGTTAACATCCAGTTATATAGTAAAAAAAAAATCCTGTTATATGCAGATTGGATCTTCTAGTAGCTGTACTCCTATTTGCCATTCTCTTGTTCTGAACTGGTAACTCATGCACCACCTTTACAGTGAACCGAATGGGCGAAACGCAAAAAATGGATACAACGTTGGAGAGCTTGAGCAATGGTGTCTCTGTACACTGGGCTATCTCAAGTCATTTTCCCGCCAATATGCAAGTGAGGTTAGATTGCTTTTGCATTCATAATAGCTTACTTGAACACATCATTTCATTGGCTTTATAAGCTTCTGACCTCACACTGATCATTTATCATTTATGATATCGGGTACAGATTTGGTCAAACATTGCAATGTTGGATGAGGAGGTCTTCGTTGGGGATGTTCACCCACTTGTCCGAAAAGCTGCTTTCTCTGGTTTGTGCAGATTTACCAATGAAGGGTCGCATCCTTGAATTTTTGACCTTGTTAATTGACTCATCAGATAGGCATACAGATTTCTCCTTGATTTCTAATGGTTTCCCCCCTTTACCTTGTTTGACTCTTAAGCACAATTTGTCAGGTAACTTAGGCTTTTCGGAAGTAACATCCGAATATGCTTGATTTGATGTTACTCGGGTTGATGTATTGATGACTGGTCCTAGTATCAAGTTAAGTGTCAACGATGAGCCTTTAACAAGCATACTGATATGTTTCGTACGCCGGTAGAATATAAAAGCTCGTATGTTTAAGAGGCCCATGTAGACAGCTGGAGACGGAGTCATTTACTAAGATCAAAGTACTACACTAATAAAAGAAGAGTTGCGTTTGGAAAACTATTGGCGTTAGAGCAGCTCGTGCGGCGGCCGGGGGATGGGTAATTTGAATTCATCCATTCCATTTAAAATTTGTTCTACTTTGAAATTGGAGGGGATTAGGGGGTATTTAAACTAATTTTCTCTCTGATCCTCTTCAAATTCCAAGAGGAATGATGGATCCCAGAGAGCCCTAAGACGTGTAAAAGGGATGGAAAGGATAAAACATGCTCCCATTATACCATTTCTTCTCTCTTAGTTGAGAGAAACTAGCAGCCTGCTCTCATCATACCATTTCTTCTCTCTTAGTTGAGAGAGGCTAGCGGCCTGTTTAGAGCCAACTATAAATTTTGAAGGCTTACCCAAAGGAGCCAAGGAGCTGTTTTTCAGTGAAAATCTAAGCTTGACTCTGCTCATACGGTTACAAATAGATAGGGATGATCTCATCCCGTACATTGGATCTTGGAACCTTATCAGTTAAGGAAGACACCCATTTTCTCCTCGTCAAGGGAATATCTCCCGCTCCCGTGGAACTTCCCATGACCACGTTGAGGGAATATCTCCCGCTCCCACGGAAACTTCCCATGACCTCGGACGTCGTACGCGGGGAGACTTAGCGGCCTCCCCAACTTCCCCTTAGTTGTACTATAAATTGTCCCGATGATGAATGAATGAAAAGACTCAGCTTATTGGCTTTCTACACTGTCTCATTTACATTGCTCGTATTTTCATTCCTCGCTAATAGCCGCAACACATACACTATACAAAGGGATAGGATATGGCATCCATGCGTCAATCTCACAGGCCATACAGATTGCATTTGCTCGTACAATCTTACCCAACACTTTCTTTTTTAAATACGGTTTGTACTCAGTTGCCAGAGCTCGTCGCGACGCCATTCGGGCACGGCAGGTCGGCCTTGAGTTGAGCACGGTGGCGCTTTGTCTTCGCGTCGTAATTGCAGCCACCCCGTCGAGCCGGCCTTCGTCATGATCTCCGTGTTAAACTAATCTGCTGTCGGTGAAGTAGACGTGGCAAGTGGCCTGGTCAACGTCTCCCGCCACGCTGCCATCTACTTGAGCCGCCAGATACGATACCATACGCGTCGGCGATGCAGTGGACACCGAACCGGTCTTGGTGTAGAACTGCATGCAGGCACGGGCGCACAGCGAGGGAGCGCAGATCTCTGAGTACGACAACAATTAGATGTGTCTGTAGGATGTGTATGTGATGGCTCTAGTGTGTGATAAACAAGTGGGCTGCGGGCTAACCTACCGTGCAAAAGATATCTCCAGCGTCATGCATCTCTTGGATGACAGTTCTACTACACACTTCTCAAAAACCTGGGTACAATATCAATAATCAATAGAATTCCAGTACAACTACAAATGCACTTATGTCGTGTATTTAGCCAATGCAGCAGCTTTCAAAACCACAGGAGTGCCAATTCATCATTTGTTATAAGCTTTATTAAATGTTTAATAACACATTTAACAAAATCAGGGTTCTCAATACCAGCATTGGAGGCTCTCCAGAACTGGGTGCAGAATGGATTTAAGAAACCATTTTCATCCTCTTACACGAGAATGCATATACATCACTATTCTACAGAATCTAAACCTCAAATTCCAAAGTGTATTTTACGCAATGAAGTGAGTACATGCAACACACATAAAAAAACATAAATGCATTCGGCTTAATTTGGGCACAGATAACAAAGTTCAACCCACTACCTAATCCCAGATTTACACTTCTTGGTTGTACTCTTTTCACAGTATCCACGGCTTGTGTGGATTCTTCTACCTAGTTCTTGTACCTCATCACTTTAATTCTTCCTACAAGAATTTTGCTTCCTGGTTTAAAATTTAAACCGAACTTCAATGACTTGATAGCTAAGATGGTCTTATTTTTGGTTCATGTTAAGCCACAGGAACAACAAAACAGTTCAAGCAGGGACTGGGACCTGAGATAACATTCCTCAAAGGAATAACAATCTAAAAATGTTGAAACATACCCATTGAAACCGACACACATCATGCATGCTTACACTACCGCAAGAGGCAGCAGTATCGCTCCCAAATTCTGGAGCCTTGGTTTCACATAATTTCCAATTTAAGAAAGGGAATGCTTGATATGGACTTCATATGTTCTGAACACAACATCATTACCCTTCTCTACAGCTGCAATCTATAAAAGAATCACACCAAACTTAGGTAATTAACTCTTCTGCTTAACCCAAGAAGAAATTGGATTGATTTTTGAGAAATTGAATTCAGTTAAGATAGGGAAAATTAAGATAGCAATTTTTGAGCCGTATGAGGTAGGAAACTCTCAAGTACGGTTCTAGAGAAAGGAACTGCATATTCTGACTGAGGAGAACAGGCCATTCTAGAGGGCGATGGTTAAAATTTGCTTTGGAAGACCACTCTCCATTTTCATAAAAAGGGTGGTTTGGTTTGATCAAGCTGCTGAGTATTGCTGCAAAACAAGCTATAGCGCTTACTCCAGGAAATTATATTGAAGCACAGAACTGGTTAAAGATTATTTTGAAGCGCTTTGAATTTGAATAAGGTTTTGCAATGTGAAAACAATATCAGCTGTTCACTGTGTGACATTCTGTGCAATTCTGATTTTGAACACATCATCAGTCAAAACTTTTTAGGCCATCAGCATCAACACCACCCCTTTCCTTACTCCCAGCAGCAGATGCAATCACAAACTCTGCTTTTCGAGTTGCATTGAATGCCAAGTTCACATCATTTGTCTAAAACAGTCAAAATAGAAGGAAAAAAATATCAATATATGCAGACGCTATTACCGAATTTTGATGCACTGAAGTGGCATTATGCTAGCTTGGTTTGATATATGCAAATCAGCCTTACAGTAATATACAGTTGCTGCTGATGGTTAAAAAAAGACAATTGTAATCTACTTAATTTTAGGTTACTCACATACCTCAAATGTATGGGCATATGACAACATGAGCACAGGGGATGGGGGGAGCTTATTATTCTTCAGTCAAACTTAAATTATGTGCAGCTACTCCAAAATTCTCAACTTCATTTAATTTAGAGGCTTCTAAGTTGTAACTCAAATCGTCATTGCTATTGCTATGCTCAAACACAGCTATTATAATCAAAATGGGTGCCATTAAGTGTACTGCCCGTGATCAGATCCTTTGTGATTCGCATGTTTTTTTTTTTAAAACAAATCTGCATGGTTTTATTGCCAGACCAAAATGCTAACAAGAGCCAGTGCAGCTGTTTGAAAAAAAAACCAGTGCAGCTACCTAAGGGCCTGTTCTTGTAACCTATCCCATTACTGAGATGATGCGGCTCTCATGTGCATTTCAGAAAATAAAACTGAGAGCCAGTGCCATTTCCAATAATTTGATTGATACTGTAATCATAGCTTGGCAATCTAAAGCATTGCAAGGGAATCTTGAATGCTGGAGAACTGACTGGCCCAACCATAACTGACAACTGTAACACTTACACCGTTTAGTACTACTGATAGCCCTGACATTTCACACTTAAAAAATTACAAACAAGCTGGCAACAACAAAATGAAATCCAATTTCGAAAATGCCTCTAAATCAGGGACAGAAAGTTCTACCAAGCTGAAAGTGAAATCAATTTGTTCTTGTTAACAGCCTGTTGGCACATTTAAAAAGGTACTTACATAGGCAATTAATTTCAACAAGTGAGCATGGCTGTGAACAGGACATTTAAAAAGGTACTTACATAGGCAAGTAATCTCAACAAGTGAGCTTGGTAGTGAACAGCTAGAGGCAAATGATTGCCTGGTACATGGGGTGAATTGCCACCCTTCAATGAGGGGGCCTTTGATAATCCATGGCTATTTAAATTATCAATATCTGGGGCAGAAGATGATGGTGCTTCACCTGCATAATGGCAACACATTAAATGCAGACATAGAAAAAAAGTTAACAGAGGCACAAAATTTTCATGGAATTAAAACAAAGTTTGATAAGATGTACCAAAGTAGAACTTGCAGGAAAAGAGCAATGAAGCAATAAAAAAAAGTGTTATACTAATACATGCAGTGCAAACAAAAAATATTCCAGATTTCATAATATTGTTAGTCTGAGTGGAAGGCCTCTGTCAGCATCAGGTATAACCAAAATGCCTGAAGTTTAGCATCAGTTCTTGTATAAACTACTCCTTCTGTCTCGCAAAGAATCCAATTCTCACATGTCTAGGAATATTAGTGAACATTAAAGTGACACATGTACCTATGTTTTTATTCTCCCCATGTGTTGGTTAGACCAAGGTAAATGATTGTATCCACAAACTCTATACTATATTGCCATCATACTCCAATATGACACTACTTTTAGGATATCATACCTATTGTTGAGGGCCCCACATGCTAGTCCTAAGCTAGAGTTGCATTCTTTTTCATACAGAGGGTGTAGATTACTTCTGGCATGTGCCTGGCCACAATAGCTGGATTTTGTGTTGAACTTTCATGATTTTACCCAAATTTGGCAGACTTCATGACAACCAGTACAAAGGACATTGAATACCAAGCGTTCAAAGAAATAAATTAGGTTTCCAGAAGATTGAATTATTTAAAATTTGAAATTCTATTGTAAAGATAAGAGTCAAAAGTTGTTTGTGCATCAAGTACCTCGGGCTATCTGTACAGCTGCCTGCAGTTCCTGTCGATCTTTGCTTGTGCTACGGTGTTTGTAGTATGCAGCCTTGAGGTAAGCAACTTCTACACACTTATACGCTAAAGCAGCAGCAGCCATTTGTTCATACCTGTTCATATTCATAAGCACAAAAACTGGCAAGTGAAAGAACCTAATTTTAGCATGCAACACACTTAGAACAACATGACTATGCAAGTATCCATAGCAGCAAACTTAGAAGCAAATTCTGTGGAATCTACATCTCAACTACTCATTATGCATTAAAAACTTAATTCAGTTCAACATGATTGGAGTGACAAGTAATCGCTATGTGCCTACATTCATATAAAAGCTATAATTAAATTAGTTTAGCATATCCAAATTAACTGTTGGATGGTGTCAAGAAGAAAGCTAAACCGAATTTGTAGTTTTACCTTGATACTTTTTAGATAATGAGTTTTACCTTAATATAGTTCTCATCTATGTTCTTCATCTCACAACCGCAATGAAATGTGTCCACCAGGTAATAGGAATCATAAAGACAAAGTATGTACATAGCTTACTTGCATAATTTTGCAGTTTCAGAGTACATCTTCATTGACTGAGCTCCATCACCTGGTCTTGAAATGTCAAAACTAGGAGTTTCTAGAAGAAACGCAACATGCAGAAATTTCAAAGCCGCCTCAAAGTACAGACCTGTACTTTCAAGTTCTTGTCCTTTATTCTGCAGAGAGATTTTTTTCCCGGAGAAATTGTAAGGAAAAATTCATATCATGGGACATTGGGCCATAATGATATAAAATTTGATGCAACGAGGGTGAACAACCTTCAAATCATTTGCCTTATGCTTTAAATCTCTAGCTTCCTTGAGAGCAAATGTAATCATACTACCATCCTTCCTCATTGGACTTGTGTCCAAAGTACTTGAAGTCGCTTGCTTACCAGTGCCATGCTGCACTCTAGTTTCAACATTGAACCTCACTAACTTTGCCTTCATTTTCAATGAATCAGATTTTACTGAAGCAGGGCAGACCTTTTGTTTACCTTCTTTCAGAGGAAAATTGACAACTTGATTAACAGGGTTCTGAATATCTTGATTCTCAACTCTAAGGTGAGATTTTTCTTTTCTAAGCCATTGAGCAGTTCCACTACCTTGGCGAATTTCAATGCTCTTACTTTCAAGTTGAACAGGACCAGACTCAGTGTTCAAAGTTGTAGCCCTTCTGTCAAAAGGATGCTGATCAGGAAGTGGTGAACAGCTCTCCATATCAAAATCCTTTTTATAACCAGAAAACAGTTGGGGGTCTCCTCTACCTACACCAGTACAGTTTACAATAAGGTCCTCTCTCCATGATGCCTTAGGCATACTATTATCTAAACTCCTGCCCAAACCAGTGATATTGCCGTTTTCCAATGAATAATACCCTGAAGCAATATCATGTGAGCCCTTCATTGATTTTGCCTTTGCAAGCAAAGCGTTGGGTTCATCAGGAACTTCCACACCATCTGAATCACAGTTGAGGTCCTGGCCTCTGTCAATTTGATGCCAATCCTGCATTTTAGTTTTCTTATATGTTTTCTGTTCATCTTGATCAATCCCTATTTTAGTCTTTGCCTTTGGATGAGCCTTGTTCCTTTCCATAATACCTCCTGGGTATAAACAATGAAATTATGTGTCAGCAAGAAATTTGGAATAACGTAAGACAACACAGAATGAAAGTTTGTTAGAAAGGTAATGCGTATCAGACAGATCATACATAAAAACAATGAACAAGGAAAGAACCTTCATCTGCGTAGCCACTGTGATTCTTGTGCTTAGGCTTCAGGTCTTTACAAACAAGATAAGCTGATTTGCTCACTGCCCTGGGACCATGTTTGCTCACAGAATCTCTCTTGGAACTGTAGCGCATGACATCAGTAGTTTTTTTATCTCTGATAGGTTCCTGTTGGTTGCTCATGGAAGGAGTCAACAATGGTGTATGGTAAGAACTCTCAGCCAGATCTTTTCCATTGCTTGGAGCACTTTTCCTTTTATTTGTGTTCATCATCTTCTCTTCTTGGGTGGCAGCAGGCACAGTATTTGTATCCATGTACACCTTTTTCTTACTGCAAGACTTCATCTGCTTAGCAACATTGCCTCTGATAGGTCCAGGTTGATGAAAAGACTGTGAACGTCCTTCCAATGCTCTAGATACATTTTCCATGTCCAAATGGGTTTCCCAATTCTTTAGCACTGGAGCAACTTTATTTCTTAATTGCAGCAAGTTGCCATGTAGAGGTGACAACAAGAAGCCTCCAGGAACTGGAAAGCATGTCATGACCTGAAATATGATGCATATAAAAAACAAGCAATTCTAGTTATGGCTTTGCTTGATGAGCTAAAGAAATATAACTTGGCCAATAAACAATAATTCACCTGTAGGATAGTCCGAGGTGATTCATATGGCACAATGCTGTCAGGACTCTCCTCCATGGACGAAGGTGAAGAAATATCAAGGCCCAGGCCACTATAGATAACTGCATTTTCTCTCGGCAGATCATTGTTGAGACAAACTTTGCTCTGAAGTTTGAGTGACTTTGAGTCACTACCACTAAATGAACTGTCCAAAGAATCAGAACCTGCAACCGATTCCTCATCTTCTGTGCTTGGGCACTTTTTCTTCTTGAGTAAATCACTAGCTGAAGGTGCTCCAGAACCGTTATTTCGGGAAATTGGCTCTGCAGCTACAGTAAAGGGGTTTTGATCCATTCTCTGCATTAGTAAATCATGACATTACCAATCCACATGAATGCACATTCATCAGAGCGTATACTATTTAACAGCACAATGAATATCAATAAAAACCTCAGGAGATGGTTGGTAAGGTGATCCTGATGTGCTAATGTTCGCTGCAATGTGTGGGCTTTCAGACTGAGGCAACAGGGGAGAACGCTGATATGTGGGTAAAAATGAACCGTATCCACCAAATTTCGACCCTGTCAAAGATTGTGCCCTGCTTAATAACCCTGCCAAATGCATCAAACGAAATTAACCAACAACAACAATTAGCTCTTTACCAAGGTTCTCTACAGAAACTTCTCCTTCGAATTCCTTCTGAAAATGTCCTAGAACATGCTGAAGTTTTTCATCCTGGAACCAAATGCAGCACTTCTTAGACAAGAATGCAGCAAAATAGTTGAAATCAAAAAAATTTAGTCAAAGGGGTAGGGGTAGATAAGCAGCAATATTCAAATTTGTGTCTGGTATGTGGTCCTGAAGCATCGATTGGTTAGGAACATAATCACGTACTAAGACAGTGTAATCCTAATCAAATTAAAGAAAAAATTGTCCATGCAAGCTAACACCAACTCAGCGCACAAGTCACAACAAATGTTACACTACTAATCTATTGCACACAATGCTGAAGAGACATGTTGCAACCCTAAATACCAAATGATACTCAGAATGTGGAAATGGGAAAAAGCTCATACACTTAATAGTGCTAAATATAAAAGTATCCCTAAACCCTTTAAACCTTGCTAAAATAATTGTACGTCTTCAATTTTTTATGTTTAGTCCCATATGAAAATTGATGGTGGCCAGTGGGAGATCAGAGATCACAACTTATAAGGTGAGGGCAGCCAGCAGCCGCAGCTCTCACCCTTCTTTTTGGGTTGATTTAGACCTGATCCTTTCGTTGGTTATGGGCTTGGGTGGACCTGGGCCTGCTAGGGCATCGGCTCACGAGTACTGTGAGCTAACACAGTTAAAAATGGCCAACACTAATTTTTAATCACCCTGGTTAGCTGGTGTTTTAGCACAGAACAAAATGGATTAGTGCATATCATGAAACATCTGCCATTCAGTTCCTTGTAGAGATGAAGCTATGAAAACGCTCAGCCAAATATGACAATTGAGGTACCACCACACAGACATGCACCGCTTCATTTCCCGGAATCAAACAGTGAAACAGAGGAATGCACTCCCCTCGCACCACCACTTAACGTGGACAAAAACACACCCAGTCCCGTTCAGAGTACTACTGTGCTGTACTAGACGCTGATGTGCAGACCTCTGAAGTATTGAAGCGCCAAGCCTGACCGTACAAAGCTCCTAAAAACTCTCTGGCGAAGAATTTGGCTGTTGGAGCAGCTCTGCTTACCGAAGTGAATTCAACAGCACAGGAGGGCTAGCCGCCGAATTAACGAGGGAGGAGGGCGCCAGGCCTGGGAGAGGCGGGGTACTCACAATGTAGGAGAGCGCGACGTCGGGGTCGACGAAGGCCTCGCCGTCGGAGTCGGAGCAGGCCTCCCCCTCCTCCCGCTCCTCGGCCTCGCGCGCCACCCTGCCTCCCGGGACCCCGCGCCGTCCCGCCGCGCTCCTCGCAGCCGCAGCGACTGCATCCCGCGTCCCACAAGCTGCACCACCTGGCTCCTTCCGGCCCGGCGCCGGGCCGAGCTGTCTCGGCGAAGGTCCACTCACGGTCACGGAGAGGCTTCCGTCCCGTCGACGTCTCGATCGAGGCCGTCGTCGCCCTAGGTTTCGACAACCAACTTGCTCGCGCGCAGTGCAGTGGCAGTTTCGCGTTGGTTGGCCGGCCGTGTCGGGATGGTGAAGGTGGGCGCGGCCTGGTTGTGGGTTGCGTCTTCTCGCCGCAGCCGCTGTTTTTTTCCCTTTCCGGCCTCTCTCCCGCTCTTCCACGGCACCACTGATCGCTCCCGCTGCTGTTTTGCTATGAGTGATGCCGCGGCCTGCGGCGGATGAAAATGGAACCGCCGGGCGAATATAACTTTGGGTGCTCTTTCATGCCGATCGCGTGGCGCCGTCACGTGGCTACCTACGGGACAGATTGTTGTTCTTGTTTTTTTTTTTTAGATTTTTAGAATGCGGGACAGGTGAAATGAGCCAAGGATCGCACGGCCCGCGAACAGCCCAATTCGCGGGCGTACCGGCCCATGAGCATGAGTAATATATCTAAGAATTAGATTTTTCATTTTTTTGATTTTACGTGATTTAAACAAAAAATGACAAAATTCGCTGCAGAATGTTGGGTATTATATATTCTTATACTCATATGAAGTCCCTATGATTTACTATGATTTTTCAAATTCGGTAGAAATAAATACACCAGGGGAGGAAAAACATTTTAGATTTTTATAGTAAGGGGTCCTATTTAATTTTTGAATGTTGGATTTCTTATGGATGACATTAATAGTTCACCAATATTCGGTATCGTTACTAACCGAAACAATGGATAAAGACATTTTTCACCACATATGTCACTAACCTAGACATTAGACATAGTAGAATTAAACATGTTATTAGGATTTATGGGGATAATTCTATGATAAGAGAGTAGATAGCTAAAGTGAGAGGACAATGGGAGAGTTCAAGGTTCCTAAATACTTCTCTATTTCTAGGGTTACATAATAACTGATTCATGGTAGATATAGCAATCACACAATAGCACTTTGGAGCAGCGGTACCTTTCCAACTCTCGAATAAGACTAGGGAAAGAGGGTAGTTGGGAAAGGCGCTAAAAGCTCTATAAAACATCAACTTGAGCGTGGTGGAATCAAAGGCTAACAGGCTGTCACCTGCAGGGCTACCACAACTAACCTAGGAGTTGGACGCAACCTCGGGTAACCTATAGCCTAGACTCCATGTCTACACTATCGATTACTACCTAGTCACAATTAATAACTAGGCACCTAATACGGGGCGGGAATCCTATGCTAAAGTATAACAACTATACTAGCCAATCAAATATAATGCATAAAAGTAAATAGAAGATAAAATATATTTAAAGCATAAGTCTTACAAGAATAGATACAAAGATATACCAGAACCAAAACTCCTCGAAGACTCCTCAGGAACGTGGCGTCGCTCTCCCTAACTCTCAACTAGAACTAATCTATTACATTGGAAAGTCTAGCCCTAATTCTCTAGAGGTGAGGTCATCCATTCAAGGAACCTCTACATCTCCATAATAATGTGGTGCCCCCTAGGGAGGGGATCGGCCTGTATTTTATAGCCGGTGGGGAGAAAGCGTGAGCCCTTTGATCAAAGCCGACTTAAGGTACGGTCAAGATACATCCTTGAAGGCGGTGGAAGAAGCTTCTAGAAGATGGGCGTGAGGAGGCCAGTAGGGGGAGGCCGGCCGGCCTGGAAGGAGATGCCGGTCGGCCTGGGCTAAGCCCGCAGGCCCGGCTTCGTTTGTGTGTTTTCTGCTCCTTTTGGGGGCCCAATGCCGCGGGTTTCGATTGGGGAGTTGATACCTCTCTTGATTCTGGGCTCCCAAATATAGCAAATGATATGTCTGTTTCGATCGTCTCGATGAGCCCATCGCAATGGTGCAGTCCAATTCCTTATTTGAGATACTTTTATTTGATGGAAAATTACATACTCCTGCAACACAAGTGAGAACACCAAAACTCATGGAACTTCGTTTGAATCAAAACCTACAACTATGCTTTTTAATCCATTTTATATTATTTCATGCAATAGTTAATGATTATATTTGATGTTTAATGACCGTCAACAAGCTCCCCCAAAGTTTACCCTTTGCTAGTCCCTTAGCAAAAAAGCCTAACTACTAAACTTGAATGGGGAGTTGCTACAATGCTTTTCACTTCTCAAAAATACACACGCTTTTCAAATAGAAATTCTCCTCTGGATCAGACAAAACTGCTCTAACTTTCAAACTTACTCATTTTACCTGTAGCTATGGAGCTCTTTAATTTTCACATGGGTCTTGAGCAATTGAAAGATAGAAACAATCAAGTCAAGCACTATGTCTCTAATTCTTCACTCAACCAATATCTAGGGTTTTTTTATAAGTTTTTGAAATAAAACTCGAACTTAATTATGACACCCTCAAGTCTCTTAATGTATGTGGTATTTATGGATCTCACTGAGGCATTAATGATGTCATGCCCTCCTAGAGCTAAGGATTATAGTGGAGTTTATAGGGAGGCGGCATTAAAACAAGGATGAACATACTTGCAATGCATATATTGTAAAGTCAAACAATGGATCCATAAGAGAGTCAAGTCATACAATCAAATCAAGATGTGCATGTGTATGGAATACGGTGGATAGGTGAATATATGGTGGCTAAATCTAATTCTACTTTTGCTCTTTAGAAATAAATCTCTCTCCCTTGACTTTAGAACTTTCGCGGAAAAATATGGACTATCTTTATTCTTTCTCTTTTTTTCTTCTTCTTTTCTTTTTTTTCTTCTTTTTTAGGGAGGCGAGCATCTATGTACCCATTATTTTAAATGCATGGACATTTGTCCATTTTTTACTCCCTTTTCTCTCTTTTTTACTTTTTCTTTTGCATAGCCACATGCATTCTTTTAAATACAAGCGATTAGAGATAACAATAGGAACTTGGAAGCATTTAAACAGGGGTTGTCCTATAGGGTATAGTATTTTTTGGTGTTTACTCAGTGTAGGAGAAAAATAATTTTGATGTGGATCGGATGAAAGTAAAAATAGTTGCGCTTATTTTAATAATAGGAGTAATGCATATGTGGATGGAGTGTATGTGGATCTTGATTTTAAAAGCATGACAAGACTCTCATAAGGTATAGAACAAAGGTTTGGCTCGAACTCAATGCAAAACAAGTAAAGATGAATGAGCAAAGGTTTTCCTAGTCTAAATGTATATCATATATGGCTTTGGTAGGAATTCAAACTTTATCATATAAGAGTTCATCATGTAAGATTTTTAATTTTTAAAAGATAAATCTCTAGAACTTAGTATTGCTAGGAATAAAATAAATAGTAGCTCAGACTTTCTCATATCATATCCTACAATCACCTAGACTTAGCTTAAATATATGCCTGCACAAGTTTCAGGGTTCGAGTAAATTCTTATATCAAAAGCAGTTATACCCAAAACTTCGGAAGAATTTAAGA
This sequence comes from Chrysopogon serrulatus, assembly GCA_015844335.1. Classification (NCBI taxonomy): domain Eukaryota; kingdom Viridiplantae; phylum Streptophyta; class Magnoliopsida; order Poales; family Poaceae; genus Chrysopogon; species Chrysopogon serrulatus. The sequence goes on from JADLZL010001514.1 coordinate 69,813, forward strand.
TTGAAAACTGGCACTTAGATGGGATTACGACAGAGCAACTATTCATCATCTTCAAGATAAAATTTTTATTGTTCTTCAGTTAACTTTTTAAACTAGATAGAATTGTAAACACACTCTATGATCACACCTTAATAAATAGCTAAACTATCTTTTATTTTGTTTAATTATTATTCATCTTTTATTTATTTTAGACTAATGGACTCATAAAAGACTACGGGACGTGGACCTTCATGTGCCCACATATTTTTTGATATTTTATGACTATAAAATAGACTCGATAATCGCATAAGTATACTTACTCCGATAACTAGGGGATGCCTTCCTCCAAGCTAGTTGTCGTGGTTGAGCATTGAAAATAAGTGATCCTCACGAGAAGGAGCTCATGCTTATGAGAGCAAGTGTTGCCAGGGACATCTCGATCTCATCCCGAGAAGTTACTTTCTTCACTCGGTGGGTAACTATATGTCGAGAAGGTGTGCCGCCGCCGAGGAGTAAAGATGAGCGCCTCGGGTAACTAGCTCTTGAAGTCATCCCGCAAAAATCCTCATAAAACACCAAAACTTCGTGGAACAGTTAGGATAAAATAGTTTGTGGTTAGCCGTTTCGAGGATTAGGGTGTTATGGAGCTTGAGAAATATTTTTCAAGTGGTAAGGTTACAAAGAGGATTTTTATTCAATATTTTTGAATTTTCTATTTTTTGTATATTAAAAACCAAAATATGTATGCATGATATTTTTGATTTACATGCCACCACAGTGACAACTCCTGTAGGCCTCTATACCGCATAGGATTCTCACATGGGGCTTTTTATGATACAAGATAAATGAATATCTATTTATTTATTTATCTTGATGTAGATAGTAGTGCAGAAAAGTAAACATGCTAAAAGAAAATAAACCATGCAATATAAGTAAATATGGATAACTACCAATGTTACCTCACGGCGAGGATTCGATGTTTTGAGTCCTTCGAACTGGACACTCCTTGCAGTGGTTCGTTAATTGAATACTTCGGTTTTCCCTAAGGATGAGGATTGAGGGTGGTGTCTCCACTAGTGGGCGCTTCCAATGGTGGGTGCCACCTTCTTCCTTTTTTATTAGCATATTGAAGCCAATCTTATGTGCATCATTATTACTGATTGAGAACTTTTGGCAGAATTTAAGAATCTCCCCACACTTTTTGAAGTATTGACTCACTCATAAAGACAAGGTAGGGAATCAAGTGCATGGGCTCTTTAAGATGATGACACCATGTGGTAAATGATAGATTGAATCTCAATGGTCTTTTTCTTCGCATCTTGAGTTGTTTTATTAAAACCTTGTCTCATATGTTGTAATCCTTTCTCACTCTTCTAGACTACGCTTCTCTTATTATTTCTTCTCTGTAAAGGGATTAGTGGACAACACATACCCGAAGGAATATACTATTTATTTAAAGTATGGATAGTGTTTTCAGGAGTTGAATTAAATTGTAGCTCATGTTTTTAAATGATTCACCATTACTTCAAATTTTTCAACAAGGTTAAAGACAAAGATATTATTTTTAAAGAATATCTCTAACCTTGATTTGATTCTATGAATTCTTCTAACATGATTTAAATAATTTTATATATAGGAGAGGATAGTCTATATACAACCAAATTCTTATACAAAAATATGCTTTGATGTTATAATGTTTAAATAATATTCTAAAAACATTCTTATAATGAAGTAAGGAAGTTCAAAAGACTAGAAATATTTATTTAAATAGAACCAAGAATATGTAGGTGAACTTCAAAAAGTATTTTATTTTTTTAGGTTTTTTTAACAAATTAAGCATGACATAAGATAAAGGATAATCAAGACATTTAACAATATGGTATAATATGTTGAATGTAGTTTAAAGTTGCATGAGGCTTGGGTAAACATACCTTATGTCTTGCAATGGTCCTTATCATGGTGAAGTGTGAAGCGGTGTTGAAGTGTTCTTCCATCCATTTCTTTTCATCTTAGTTCTTTCTATACACTTGTTTTCTTTCTTTTTGTTTAGAACCATGATCGGACATTTATTCTTTCTTTCTGCATAAATGTTAGTGGACACATGCAGGATTGCAACAATTTGAAATATGGGTTATGGTCCATGTAATTCATGCAATTTTATCTATGCTAATAAAAAGGATGGGCTTTAGGATTACTTTAGTATAGATTTCTTTTAATAAATTTGTTGGTAGCTGCACTTTTATATGATTCAAGGCAAAAAGATAGCTTTGCAACAAAGGATTAAGTGTATAAACTTTGATACCCCTGACTCTTTCATGGAGAATGAGTTGTGTCTTTCTTTATGCAAAGTTATTGAACTTCATCACATGCCTTGATTCGTCTCTTGATGTGAGTTCATCTCTTGACTTACGAATTGAGTTTGAGAGTTTCTTGTAGGGTTTAGCCCAACAAAAAGCCTATGAAAGTATGCGGTACTCAAACCAAAACATACTATAACAAACAAAGATAGCATGAAAGCACATAGAGATTTACTCAAATAGATAAAAGCATGATCATATACGGTAAAAATGTTTTTTAAGTAGAGATGCAAAGTGACATACATATGTGCAAACTAAACATCTTTGTAGATTTGATATGAGATGGAGTAGATGCATGGATTTTCTAAAGTAAACATGCAGTGGAATGCAACAAGATAACTACTCATCAAATTTAAAGTCTATAGGCAAGACTTTCTCACCTTTCTTGATCAAACTTACCATGACTCACAACGGTATTTATGAGTAAGCGCGGCGTCTTTATTCATCACATACGATGAACTTTGAATTCATGTGATGATAACTTTTCTTCAATCTACACATGGTTGAGGAATATATATAAATGTTTATACATACCTGGCAAAGAGATGGTAGGGCTTCATTGATGATGAATCATGAATGTTCAGGGTACCACTGAGTTCTTTAATATCCCCCGTGTCTTGTTCTTGTAGAATTTTGCCATAAGGTTGGAATAGATTGATGTCCTGCTTATTCCACAACTCAACAAAACAAGGGGGTAATCCTACTAAAGCTAGTGGTACACTATGTTAGCGAACATCAAGATCAATA
>JADLZL010001516.1:0-102219 GCA_015844335.1 Chrysopogon serrulatus
TTGAACTGCCCCGACAATACAAAGAGAGCCGGGTAATCGTTGATCGTAATAAAAAATAATTGCTCTTAGTGTGAATGACTCTTTCCGGTATTCATCCAACATGGCAACACCTCAGATCCCACAATATTCTCATTTCATCCATTAATGGCTCCAAGAATACATCGATATCAACACCAGGTTGTGTAGGTCCGTAAATAAGAATGGTCAGCAAAAAGGTATTTGCGCTTTCGCAACAAGTGTGGAGGGAGGTTATAGATAGTGAGGAGCACCGGCCATGTGCTATGCGTGCTGCTCCTTTCGGCGAAGGGATTCATTCCGTCAGTACATAGTGCGAACCGAACATTTCTTGTCTCCTTAGCAAACTCTGGGTGGTCAGCATTGAATTTTTTCCATTGCTTCCCATCGGCAGGATGTCGAAGCTTTCCGTCTACTTTGTGCTTCTCAGAAGCATGCCAGTCATAAGCTCGCATCCTCGGGGTTTGCAAACAAACACCGCAGACGATCAACTACCGGAAGATACCACATCACCAAAGCTGGAACCTTTCTCTGGGCATAATAGTCTTCTTCTTCATTTTCTTTGTTGCAGAGTTTTGAACTCTGTTGAGTCTTCTTTCTCTTCCTCCCTTTAGAAACAGAAGTTGCATTCTCCTCTTGTAAATAGTCTTTTTTCGTCTTGTACCGACTTGCACTACAATTTGGACATTTGTCCAAGTCTTTGTAATCACCTCGATATAAGATACAAGTGGTTTCTCGCGACGTGTGGATCTTCGGACACCCATAGTAAGCGGTGATTAGCTTCTTTGCATAGTAAGTGTTAGCAGGGACTTTGTTCTCCTATGGAAGCATATCTCTAAGAGTACTCAATAATGCATCGAAACTGGCATCGGACCATCCGACCTAGCCTTCAACATCAACAACTTAAGCAATGCATCGTAATGTTGTGAACTCTTTGGTGCAACCCTTACTCTCATCGTACAAAGGGCTCTGGCTGCTGCCTGCTCTAAGGCCTTCATCCCATTTCATGAAAAACATTGATGGATCCGTATGACGATGCAATAGTGCAGCCATCAATTCTGCGTCTTCATCCTTCACCGAGTTACGTTGGCATCGGTTCCTCCAACATTTGCATCATCATGAACATCGGGCACAACATGTTCGCTCTCTTTGGGACAATGGTGTTCTGTCTCGTGTCCGAACCGGCATACATCGTCAACAAGCATATACGGGCCATTGCCACCTAGATTCACAGGGTCTTGACTATATACGTTGCGTAGCTACCCCTCTCCATGCTTTGTCCAAATCAAGTAATCATTCATAAATCCTCGGCAGAGACCAGATGAGCCATGATTGCACTTGTGTCTTCAAAAACAACAAGATTTCTGCAATCGGCGCAAGGACAATATATGTGCTTCGTCCGTGTTCTGAAAGCATGATTTTTGACAGCATCGATAAACCTACGGACCTCAAGTACGTAGGATGGATCTACTCTATCTAAGTTATACATCCAGAATGCTCTGTCCATCGTTACCTGTTATAGAGTTTAATAGATTTAAATAATATAATCACTTAAAAGAAGACATTAATGTTTTGTGATATTTATTAACAAACCTTAAGATGATCAGCAAACTCCTTCAATAGATTATAGATGAAAAGAACTCCTCGCTTGTATGTTTCTCAAATAATACACGTCCGGGCTAAATCACATGTAGTTAAAAGAACTAGTTAAATAAATATGTCTCTCAATAATAACTAAAGCAAAGACTAATTAATAAAACTCTAATTAAAGAATCACCAATACTTAATTAAACAAAACATAACTAAATAATTAAAGCATCAATTTATTAGATGAAACCTTAAAAACTAAAAGAAGACTAATTAATGAAACCCTAATTAAAGCCTCACCACTACTTAATTTAACTACACATAACTACATAATTAAACAAACACTTATTTCAAGCATCAATATGACAAATAAACTAGTAATTCAATAAGAGTAAACATAACTAAATGAACTAAACAAAATAATTAAAAAAATCAATTTATTAGATGGAACCATACAAACTAAAGAAAGACTACATAATGAAACCCTAATCAAAGCCTCACCACTACTTGATTTAAAAAAATAAAACTACAAATTATATTAAACAAAATATAACTACATAATTAAACAAACACTAATTTCAAGCATCAATATAACACATTAACTAATAATTAAATAAGAAACTAAAATTTAATGAAACCATAATTAAAGAATCACCACTAAAAACATCACCAATAGCTAATTAAAGTAAACATAACTACATATTTAAATAAAGGAAACCCTAGATAAATAGTGACTAGATTTATTGAGAAAAAAACAAAAACCTAGCTACTCTTCTCTCTCTCACATGAGGTGAAACCCTAGATCTCAAAAGTGGATGGGATTGAGCAAGAATGGTGGAAATGAGGCAAGAAACACATAAACTAACATTTTTTAGTCATCTCCTCCGAAGAAATCAAGAGCAAAACCTCCCCCTTGTATTTAGTGAAATCTGGACCTCCAAAGCTCCTCCCATGGAAGAACTTCGAGCTACAGTTTCTGTTGGAGCACTGGTGGGGAGGAAGAAGGGGTATATATAGGAGAAGATCACCACAGGCGGTTGACATAAGGAAACCGCCTGTGAAAATTGTGTCCATTTCCACTGGCGGTTTACATAAGAAAACCGCCAATGAAAATGTACATTAGCACTGGCGGTTCCTTATGTCAACCGCCAGTAAAAACTACACCATTTACACTGGCGGTTCACTTAAGGAACCGCCAGTGCTAGCCCTTTTCCATTGGCGGTTCTAAAGCTGGGGCCCGCTTGTCGATTTTCAGTGGCGTCTCTAAGCTAAAACCGCCAGTGCAAATAAAACCCTACCGTCAAGACAAATGCTTTGTGTACTAGTGTCCATCTTAATCGAAATGTAGAGTGGATCTCTAATCCACTTCGACACATATAGGTTGAGATAGATATAAATACATCCAAACAAGAAAAAGTATGGGATCTCAAGGAGAGTTTGGATTTCCAAACTAATACTAAAAGTGACGCAGGGAAACTGTTAAATGACGCACAAGACGATTTGGTTCGCTCCCTTTTTTTTATTCCTTTCGCATTGGTAATAGTGGTGCTGCAGCAGAATTGCTTGATGTATATGTAACTTGAGCTCTTCACATCAAATATCTGAACGAGGTTTGTTTACAATGTAGAGCGCTGCACAAAAGTGGATGGTGTCTATTGTAGAGGAGGCTGTCACTGACTTGATGAAATTTACTGACGCCAGCCGCAGCATGGTGATAGCCGACCTGGGCTGCTCCTCTGGCCCCAACGCTGTAGCACTTGCCTCAATGGCTGTAGATGCTATTTTTCGCTACCGTGGGCTTGAGGGGCAGGTCCCACCGGAGCTATGCGTACTCCTGAACGATCTTCCAGACAATGACTTCAACAGCGTTGCAAAGCGCTTGGTCGAATTCCAAAAGAATGCTGCAAGTTTCGGCCCAGTTTTGACTGCCATTGTACCTGGTTCATTCTACAAGAGGCTCTTTATCACTAGCTCCTTGCATCTAGTTCTTGCATCAAACAGTGTGCATTGGCTGTCGGAGGTAACCACTTTAGTCGGTCTGTCATGTCCTATTTTCCATTCTCTTCATCTATGTGTATAATTTACATTTGCAGTAATACTAACAGGCACCTGAACATCTAAGAAAAAATGGGATCCCTATGTACGACTGCGATGAGGGTCTCAGGCAAGCAAGGCGTCCACTAGTGCGCGAGGCTTATGCTCAGCAGTTTAGGAAGGATTTCACACTGTTCTTGAACTTGAGGGCTCAAGAGTTAGTTCCTGGGGGCCAGATGGTGATTTCCTTACCAGGTCATTGTTCCAGTGACAGTACACGCCAGTCAAATCTAATATGGGACAGTATGGCTTTTATGCTAAACGACATGGCATCAAGGGTATGCTCAGCGTGCCTTAACTTGCAATTGTACTAATCTCAAGAGACATTTTCATTTCTTTCAGCTAATTACTTCCATTCATTATTAGCAGGGTGCCATCGACAGAGAAAAGCTAGACTCGTTCTACATACCCATGTATGTCCCTTCTGATAAGGAGCTAATAGAAATCATCCAAGATGAGAGCTCCTTCATGATCAACAAAATAGTGATCCACGATATCATTAGTGACATGGACAAAAGCTCCATCACCCCAAAGATGTTGGCTCTCGCAGCTAGAGCTGCGTACGAACCAATGATCGCGCAGCACTTCGGGTCCCAGGGACAATTGGTGGAAGAATTTGAGAGAACCGTCGAGTGGCACGTGAGGGCAGGCAGCCCGCAGGTTGTTGCTCGGAGCTTTGATATCCTATGTCTCTCAAAAAGAAAGTATAGTCGGTGCTTTCTCTCAATGCTTTGGCCTTTGGGTGTCAGCAGACAATTTGAAATATGTTCTTATTCATCTCTTCACTGGCGTTATATACGGCTCAAGCTGTTGCAACCGTCATCCAAAAGAAAAGAACAGTTCTGTTCTACTTCTACCTCAGAATAGGCATCTGCTTCAGTGGACGTTCATGCAAGCACAGATGCGTGTGGCGGCTGGCCTGCGATATACACATGCCAACATTTGATTTAATGATCACCATAACAAACACATAATGCATTTTAGCATTTGAATGCACATTTGGTACAGTATGAGGTTTTGCACGCCATGCAGCATTGGATACCATAACTTGTATTGGTGTCCTTTCACTTTGACCTCAAGGTCATATTAATCGTACAGTATACATCATGGGACAGAATGCATATTTTGTTGTCAAAATTGGATTCTCCGCTAGCATTCTTGCTCTTCAGCTATGATTCTATGAACAAGCTATTTACTACAGAGATGTCTGGTGACCATTTGCCTAATCTTCATCTCCAATAACATACCCTTCCTGTTGATTCCAGCAATCCAGTTTGTGTCTGATGAAGTGGAATGCTTCGATATCAATGGTAGAAAAAGAAAACACTAGGATGGTAATGAGCATTGCCAGCTAGGGTCTCCCTCTTTTCCATATAGCCTTTGCAGTCGGCACGACTGCTCCTTTATTAGCTTATATGCTGAGGGACGATCCTGTGCCACCATGGAGAAATTATCATGGTACGTCTGCATGCCTTCAACCATCAACTGCCAAATAAGAGCACCACCTCCTGCCTGCAGCTTTTTTGCTGAATTGTATAGCTTATCATAAACAACTTTTAGAAGCGTGTCTCCATCAACTGTGCTGTTAGCTTCTGCATGTTGGAGGTAACCTACTTCTGAAAACAGGACAGGCTTTCTCAAGACATATTCACTGTCATTCAAGTGTGAATCAACCCAGACAGAAAGGTACTTGACTTTTTCTTCCATACTTGCCTTTGGTAGCCTGTAAAAAAGATGCATCAATGATGTGGAACAATTAAAATTGTTCAGTAAGGAAAGTAGAATGATACAGACCAGCTATCAGGATAAGCGTGAACCGAGGCAAAATCAATATTTTTGACAGCTGAGTTCTGTATGAAGTCAGAGCAGAGTGAAGCTGCCCAGTCTCCAGGATTTACACCCAACCTCTCACCTCTCCCAGGGCCATAAAATCCTTCAATACCAACTGTAAGGAGATGTTTTGTGTCCAAAGTCTTAATATATGCTGCCATTTCTTCTATCCAAGCCTGCAAATAAATTCCAGGTCTAATTATAAGGAATAAATAATTTCATATGCTCACTTTCTAAGTGACGAGGGACTTCAAATAGTACGCTACCTGAATATGAGGTCCTGATGAATTAGATACACATCTAGGCTCATTCATGAGTTCCCAAGCAAATATAGCAGGTTCATCACAATATTTGATTCCACTGTAAGAGTTTCTTCTGGTTAATATTGCCTGTCAATAACAATAATGTAGCTTTGAGAAGAAATAATGGGATTTCTTTGCCAAAAATAGTGAAATGGGTATTATCTCAACAGGTTAGATTGAAAAAAAATATACAACCTTCTTAAATAGGCAATGTCTCATACTGTTGAGGATGCCCTAAACCAATGCTGAAATGGTAAGTACATCAGATGCACTTATCTAATATGTTAAAAAAATCGTATTTGTTTAGCTAAAGCAATACTATTTTCATATGAAACAAAATTATTTGATATTTAATCCTGTTGTTGGCCCCTGCGACAAGAACCACGAATTGTAGCAAAAATCAGTATCGGACAATAGAAATTACAACTCATATTCCAATAACTGTCACTCTGATAATATCATCTTAAATTCATAATATTGACATTTTATGCAAACATGTTTTGGTTAAAATTTGTTATATTGCATAAGCCCATTAATAAAGTACACCGACCAAAAATGCAGTGAATATAAAACTAATATAAACATAGTAGCACAATAAAAAATGAAAAATATCTGTTTAATACATGATGATTACCTTTACATACTCCATGTAGTAACCTTTAATAGTTGGGTGAGAGAAAAAGGAATCCGTAGAATTGGTCACATTAGCACCAGCTGCTTGTGCCCACTGAACATACTGAGCCTTCCCTCCAAAATTATCAAGATTGTTGACAAGGCATAAAATCAATCTAACATGATTTCTTCGGGCCTCATATATCACATAATCCAGCATCTACAAAAATAAAACTATATAGATGCCTAAAACCACTCGAAGTACAAACATTTGAGAAAGGGACAAAGTCTAGAAATTATAGCTAGCTGGATGTAAAACAAATTGAACTTCAAACAGTTCCTAAATACAATCCATATTTTATCCCCACTGTACAAGCATTTGAAAGTTCAACTCATTCTTAATCAAGGAAATATAAACTGTTTGTTTCCTCAAATGACCATAAGTAAGCTAGTGGTATTGCTCAAGTGTTGTAATTATTAATCCATCAATTTAAACAGTCACCAATTGTTGGAAATTCTCATTTAAGTATTTAACATTATTAAGAGACCATTATTGTATATAACTAAATTTGCATCATTTACCCTAGTAAAATAATAATACGCAAAGACATCCAGTGACTGAAATAGAATATCAACTCCACTAACTAACCTTTTTTACTCTTTGGTGCATAGCATAGTTGTTGAGATTGTCAAAGGAAAGGAATGTTGAAACTTACAAAAAATAATAAGAATATTACAGATTGGGATAGTGTGCATTCAGAAGTGGTTCGAACTACTTGGACCAGTTAAACGTATTAGGTGCTTTTTTTTGAAGTTGTTGAGGTTCTTTTCATGGCATAAAACAATAACAATAAGATTCGTACAATCACCAAAAACATTGCAGTCCAATGGATGTTAAGGTTATCTGGCTTGTTGGATGTTGATTGAATTTGTAAGGTAGGCTAACAAACAAGGCTATTCCAATCAGCACACGGGCGTCATGACTCATGATCATGGTACCAAAGTATTCCTGTAAGTCACAATTTTCTCATGGTATCATAAGCCCATCGAGTGGCAGCATCCACGTGCTTACACATGCACCTGTTTGGTATGCTTTTGGAGCAGGAGAATGACAACAGGATATTCGTCAGTTAGATTCAGAAGGCGGAACCGGTTCTGCTCTAGCTGGCAGTCAAAACAAAATTGCGCCGTCCGCCCGTCCCAATAGCTTTTGTAGGGTGGGGAAGAGAAGGGAATGGAAGACGGAGCAATCCGGACCTGGAAAACAGGCTCGCTGAACCGGCCTGGGGAGATCTGCAGCGCGCCCGGGCCACCGTCGCTGAACGCCCACGTGCGGCAGACCGTCAGCCCCATGCGGCGGCCGTGGCGCAGCATCTCGGCGGACAACGCGGGGGAGCGGGCCGAGAGGAGCCAGTACGAGTTCCAGCCGTTGATGTAGATGGGCGCGCCCGTGACGGCGTCGACGAAGTGGGTGCCGGCGCGGCCCACGAAGGACATCCGCGGCTGCAGCCACGGCATGGGGAGCTTGAACCCGCCGGGGCCGCCGGCGGAGGGGCCGCGGCCTGGGAGCCAGCTCTGGTAGGCCAGGGCCAGGAGGAGGAGGACGCCCAGGAGGCTGTACATGCGCGTCCCCCTCCACATTGGTCGCCGCCGCCCACGGGGCGCAGTTGGATGTCCAGATTTTCGCCGCCCACGCGTGGGTTCCGGCCTTCCGGGGCCTCCCTTGCGTTGTGGCCGCCTCTGGAGGAAGCGAGAAAGTCGAATAGCTGAGCCTGAGCTGCTCAGAGGTCAGCTTCGGAGGCCGTCGGTGACGCGACCACACGGACGCCGGCGCGCAGTGACTGTTCTGGGCTCCTGGCAGGTGACGGATGATCTGGATCGATCCGTGGGCGGTACGAGCTCCAATCGGTTTTTTTTTTTTTAACAAGAATAGGAGCTCCAATCGTTGATTCTGAGAGAATTTACTTTTGGACAAAACAAAAAAAAAATTCTTCCAAGACACACTCTCGAAATGGAAATTTTTTTATCCCTAAATGGCCCTACCGCCTATTTCCTCCACTTGACCATCCATTTCCTCTATTAATATCAAATAAAAAAGTACTAATATGCTGAATGTGAATCTCTACTATAAAAAGTACTAATATGCTCAATGTGAATCTATAAAGGAACACACAAAATAAAACTTGGTACACCTATGTCGCGTCCCGTGTTGAGACAGTCAAACCATTATGCACCAAATGAGTTTGCTGCTAAATTTTCTTTTGAGAAATCAGGACTCCTGCAATTAAATTAAAATAAAAACCAGAGAGTATATATTACAAACAACAACAGTGAACAAAAGAGGGGTTAGGGAACGGAGGAAGAAAGAAGAACCAAAGGATTACATATTGGAATTGATTCATGACTCTAACAAGGGGGTAATTCTAGCTTTTGATCTATGCAGCAATAAAAATGCTTCCACTATCACATATCTTTAGTCTTCCATTGAGAGATTTCTGTTTCTAAAAATAACATCTGTTACGGCGTAGCTTGCTGCGTAGGAAGTATGGCGGCGAGGCTATGGGCGAGGGGCGTGGGCGACGTCGTCGAGTCGGCGGCGCCGTGATCGACGACGTTTTTGGCTGTGGAAGGAGCGAGAGCGAGACAGGTAAGCGCCTGGGCGCCCGTGGGGAGATTAGATCTCAATCCCAGGCTAAACTGCATTAACCAAAAGTGTTGAGCCTTATAGGCCAAGTACAAACCCTAACAAACTTCTCCTAACAAAGATCTCCTAAAATTCCTGAAACAAACTAACTTATCCTGAAAATGACTTGATAACTTGGTGGGTGAACTGAGTCCCGGCGCACCAGCCGCGTCGCTGTGCACGCGCTCTGCTAGCCACTCGCGCGTTCCTTCCGTTTGTACGTGCGTCCGACCATAACATCTCTCCCGTCCTTCAGAAACAGCTCGTCCTCGAGCTGGAACGCTGGATACGCCTTGCGGAAGTCATCCACCGGTTCCCAGGTAGCTTCAGTTGGCGGCAACCCCGCCCATTGCACCAGCACCTGCCACACGCCACGGCGTAGACTGGCGCGCAGGACGCATTCCGGGAGGAGTAGCGGGCGTCCATGACGAAGAGGGGGCAGCGCCGGCACCGTCGATGGGGCTGGACCCCGGAACGGCTTGAGCACGCCCACGTGGAAGACATCATGAATCCGAGCATCGTCTGGCAGACGCAGACGGTAGGCCACCAGGCTGATGCGTTCGAGCACCTGATATGGCCCGGCGTACTTGGGGCCAAGCTTGCCCCGGCTGCCCGGCACAAGGGACTGAGTGGGGCGGTGGAGAAGGCGAAGCCACACCCAGTCCCCCACCGAGAACTCCAGCGCGCGGTGATTGGCGTCGTAGAAGCGGCGGGCGTGCTCCTGTGCCTGAAGAAGCCGAGCCCGCACCTCCTCCAGGAACTCATCGCGACTGGTGAGGAGGGTGTCGACGGCGTCAGTCTGCGTGGCGCCCGGGGACCGGGGCAGCAGCTCCGGTGGTGCCCGGCCGTAGACGACGGTGAACGGCGATGCGCGGAGCGCCGTGTGGTAGGCGGAGTTGTAGCAGAACTCCGCCCACGGGAGCCACTCCAGCCAGTCGCGAGGGCGGTCACCAGTCATGCACCGGAGATACATCCCGATGGTCTTGTTCGTTGCCTCAGATTGGCCGTCGGTTTGCGGGTGGAACGCCGTGCTCAGCTGGAGCTTGACCCCCGCCTGCCGGAATAAATCCCGCCAGACATGGCTCGTGAAGACCGGGTCCCGGTCACTGACGATGGACTCGGGGAAGCCGTGGAGGCGGACGATGTCGGCGAAGAAGGCGCGGGCGACCGATGTCGCCGTGTAGGGGTGTCCCAGCGGAATGAAGTGTGCGTACTTTGAAAACCTGTCCACAACAGTGAGAATGACGGACTTGCCGTGTACCTTGGGCAGAGCTTCGATGAAGTCCATGGCAATATCTGCCCAGACGCGGGACGGCACCGGTAACGGCTGGAGGAGCCCGGCCGGGTGCAGGGCTTCGGTCTTGTTCTGCTGACAAGTCGCGCAGGCGAGGACGAAGTCGCGGACAGCACGCCGATCATGCTCGATGAAGAACTCCGTCCGGAGGCGCTGCAGCGTCTTTTGAATGCCCTCGTGCGCGCGCGTGTGCGCCAGCTGGAGAACGTCGTCGAGGACTGCCGAGGTGGATGGCACGAAGACGCGCCCCTTGTGAAGGACGAGGCCGTCGTGCACCCGTCATGCGTCCCCATGCGCGCCCTGGGCCACCGCGTCACGGTGTGCACGCAGCGCGAGCGTCGTCTCGATCTCCTGTCACAGGTCCGCGAAGAGCTGGAACGCCGGGGCGGAGACGGCGGTGAGCACGGGGGCCGGCTCCGGCAGTGCAGCCAGCAGTGGCGTGTCGCCATCACGGCGTGACAACGCGTCCGCGACGGTGTTGAGGCGTCCCGGCCTGTAGTCCACCCTGAAATCATAGCCAAAAAGTTTGCTAATCCAATGGTGCTGAGGGATCGTGGAGAGGCGCTGATCGAGCATAAACTTGAGGGCGTAGTGGTCTGTGCGCACTACAAAGGCGCGGACCCAGAGGTACGGGCGCCAGTGGCGCACCGCTTGGACGAGGCCGATGAGCTCGCGCTCGTAGGCCGCGACCTTGAGATGGCGCGCCGCAAATGGCCGACTGAAGAAGGCAATGGGCCCTGCGCCTTGGTGTAGAACAGCCCCGAATCCAGAGCCTGATGCGTCGCAGTCCACCACAAAATCTCGGCCGAAGTCAGGGAGGTGCAGTACAGGGGCCGCGGCGAGCTTCTGCTTGAGCTCCGCGAAGGCAGTGGTCGCTGCGTCGGACCACTGGAAGGCGTTCTTCCTGAGGAGGCTTGTCAGGGGGGCGGCAATGGCACCATAATTCTGAATGAAACGGCGGTAGTAACCGGCGAGGCCGAGGAAACCCCTCAGGCCGCGGGCCGAGCGTGGCTGTGGCCAGGCTTGAACAGCCTCCACCTTGGACTTGTCCATCGCGACGCCCGCCTGGGAGATAACGTGACCCAGGTAATGCACAGACGGAGACGCGAAGGAGCACTTTGAGCGCTTCAGATGCAGCTGGTTGGCGCGAAGGACGTCGAGGACGGCGCGGAGGTGCTGCAAGTGCTCGGTCCACGTCGCGCTGTAGACGAGGATGTCGTCGAAGAAGACCAGCACACAACGGCGAAGGAACGGCTTGAGGACGAGGTTCATGAGGGCCTGGAACGTCGATGGAGCATTGGACAGGCCGAAGGGCATCACCAGAAATTCGAAATGACCTTGGTGCGTGCGGAACGCTGTCTTGGCGACGTCGTCGGGGTGAACGCGCACCTGATGGTACCCTGAGCGGAGGTTGAGCTTTGTGAAGAACTTGGCACCATGGAGCTCGTCCAGCAGCTCCTCAACCACGGGTATAGGAAACTTGTCCTTCACTGTTGCTGTGTTGAGAGCACGATAGTCGACACAGAATCGCCACGACCCGTCCTGTTTCTTGACAAGGAGTACCGGTGCTGAGAATGGGGATGTGCTGGCGCGGATGGTACCCTGCTGGAGCATCTCGTCACATTGCTTCTCAAGCTCATCCTTCTGGAGCTGGGGATATCTGTAGGGCCGGACTGCCACTGGTTCAGTGCCCGGCTTGAGATGGATGCGGTGATCGCAGGGGCGAGCAGGTGGCAGACCAGAAGGGGCGGCAAACACATCTGCGTAAGCGTCCAGCAGGCGGTCCAGCAGGGCAGGCTCCGTGCCCTGAGCAGTGAACAGCCGGCCACTGTGGAGGCGGCCCGTCGGTGGTATGTCTGTGCACGTGGAGCCAATGCCTTTCCAGAGCACGCGACGACCGCGGTGTGTGAAGGCCATGCACAGGTCGTCGAAGTCCCATAGTATCGGCCCGAGCGTGCGGAGCCACGCAATGCCCAGCACCATGTCATAGCAGTCGAGGGGAATGGAGAAGCAATCCACCGTGAAGATCTCGTCCCCAATCTTGAGGCCCACGTCGCGGGCGAGGCCACGGCACGCCACCCGGTCACCGTTGGCGACCACGACGTGCGCGCCGGCGCTGTCCCCGGGAAGCGTAGGCCGGCGCGTCGAGCGGCCTCCTGGCTGACAAAGTTATGTGTGGAGCCGGAGTCAAGCAGCGCCGTGAACTCGTGGGCGCCCAACTGAACACGCAGCTGCATCGTGTCCTCAGCCCGGATACCGGTGATGGCCGAGAGGGATATCATGGGAGCATCCGGATCGAAGGGGTGGTCTGGAGATGCGGCGTCGGGACCGCCGTCGTTGTCTTCTGGTTCCTCCACGATATAATCGGACACCTCCAAGAAGAAGAGGCGCGCGCACTTGTGTCCGCGGACGTAGGGTTCGTCGCAATTGTAGCACAGCCCTTGCTTGCGGCGTGCTTCCATCTCGTCTGGTGTCAGGCGCTTGAACGGCCGTGGATCGTCCCGGGGCGGCGCAGTGTGGCCGGGCTGGTGGTTGGCCTGGGCGCTGGTGCCGGAGAGAGCCGGGCGGTCGGCGTGACGGACGACCCTGGTGGGCCGGAGAAGCGGGCGTGATGGCCGCGTTCGGCGTTCGTCAGATGCGCGGGCGAGGCGCATGGCGCGCTGAAGATCGCGGGGCTCTTGGAGTTCGACGTCCATGCGGATGTTATCCGGCAGACCGCCGGTGAACAACTGTGCCTTCATCAGTGATGAGAGATTGCCCGCGTGGGCGGCGCGCGCCTGGAAAGCCTCCATGTAGGCGTCCACCGAGGACGTGAACGGTAGCCGTGCCAGTTCCGACAGATGGTTGGTGGTGATCGCCGGACCGAAGCGCTGCTGGCACAGCTGACGGAACTCGTCCCACTGCGGGCGGCCGGAATCAGCTTCGAGGACCGAGTACCATTGATGGGCCGTCCCGGAGAGGTGGTAGGAGGCCAGCCATACGCGATCGGCGTGGCGAGTTTGCTGGCCGTGGAAGAACTGCTCGCATTTGTTCAGCCACTCGAGCGGATCTTCCTTCCTATCGTAGGTGGGAAACGCCATCTTGGAGAACCGGGGCACGAGGTAGCCCGCCTGGTCGTGGTAATGGTGCGGCAGCGGTGGAGGGAAGTGCATGGCGGCTGACGACTGCGGCGGTAGCGGTCCTTGCATGATGGATGAGAATGACGGTACCGGCGACGGCGAGTGCGGAAAGGAGATTTGGTGGATCGGGATTCCCGTAGCCGGTGCAGGGGCTGCCGTCGAGGGGGCGGCCGCGGCAGTCACATGGGCGACGGTGGTGGAGCCAAGCTCGGAGACGATCGGGCCGGACGCCGGGAGGGCCGGTAAGCCGCCGTACCCCGGTAGGCCGTATGGCTGGGACATGACCGGGAACGGGGGAGCACGGCTCTCCACTGCGACGAGGCGTGTGGCGAGATCGCCCATCTGGCGCTGCATGCCGTAGATGGCTGCCGTCAGGGCCTGGAGCGGGCCATCCTGACCAGCAGGCATGGACGGGGAAGAGCCCCCTGATGCCGCGGTGGTGGTCACCACGGTCGCTGTGGTGGGCGGTGCGGACACGAGGGCGGCGGAAACGGCAGTGGTGGTGGCGGCGGAGTAGACTACCGGAGCTGCGGAGGTCCCGGGAGCAGACATGACTGCTGATACCAGGTTGTTACGGCGTAGCTTGCTGCGTAGGAAGTATGGCGGCGAGGCTATGGGCGAGGGGCGTGGGCGACGTCGTCGAGTCGGCGGCGCCGTGATCGACGACGTTTTTGGCTGTGGAAGGAGCGAGAGCGAGACAGGTAAGCGCCTGGGCGCCCGTGGGGAGATTAGATCTCAATCCCAGGCTAAACTGCATTAACCAAAAGTGTTGAGCCTTATAGGCCAAGTACAAACCCTAACAAACTTCTCCTAACAAAGATCTCCTAAAATTCCTGAAACAAACTAACTTATCCTGAAAATGACTTGATAACTTGGTGGGTGAACTGAGTCCCGGCGCACCAGCCGCGTCGCTGTGCACGCGCTCTGCTAGCCACTCGCGCGTTCCTTCCGTTTGTACGTGCGTCCGACCATAACAACATCATTCCTTACCATCCAGACTGTCTAGCAAAAACGGATAAAAATGTCCAGATCAAACTTAACTTTCAACAAAACTCTCCAAGCTTGAAAATTTATGGAATTAAGAGGTGATCAACAAAGTGAAAGTTTGCCGAGTCCTGACAGTCTTCAGCAAAGGGGCAGTAAAAGAGCAAGTACATAATTGTTTCTTCTGTAGATTGCCAGTAAAGGACGGACTGATACTCTTCTAAGTGCAGTCCTCTTCTTCTAATCATATTCCAAGTGCTTAATCGGTCCTTAAGAGGAAGCCACAAAAAATCCAGTTCTTTCCTTGAGAGATCTTCTATAGCCATCTAAAAATTGGCTCAACCTAAGAGTGTCCTGCTAAGATTCTATAAGCTTTGGAGGATGGGAATTGAGTAGAGCCCCAAATATAAGTCGAAATATCATTCAAATCATTAATAACTATTGCTGAGAATTCAAGCTAGAGTTCTTGCAATCATAGCAGCAATGCCGTGAGCCTTTCTTAAATTTATTGATTTGTTCTTTGCAAAAGAGTATAATAACTCTCAAAATTTAAGCTTTCTTATTACATGCCAATTGCAAAGATCTTCCCAAAGTAAATATAATTAAACTCATGCAATAATTTGAAGGTTAGAAATGTCAAAAACATTTTATAATTTAAAACGGATTGAGTACTGGATAGATCTTAGGGAGTGTTTGGATGGTGTGGAAAAAATTTTGCCAGTGTCACATCGAAATGTTGGAGGGATGTCGGAAGGGGGTTTCGAATACCAATAAAGAAACAAATTACAGAACTCGTCAGGAAACTATGAGACAAATTTTTTAAGTATATTTAATCCGTCATTAGCAAATGTTTACTGCAGCACAACATTGTCAAATTATGGACTAATTAGGTTTAAAAGATTTGTCTCGTAAAGTTATCGTAATCTATATAATTAATTATTTTTTTAGACTATATTTAATACTCTATATATATGTGATAAAATTCGATGAGATAGGGCAAACTGTGAATCCAAACACCCCCTTAGATGCCAGTAAGAACTTCAAATAGATTTAGAGAAAAACGACCTACATCTGAAAGGTTTTTTTTTTTAGCTGCAACCAGAAGCCGTCGTCTAGACTCAAATCACTACTGACCTTCCTTCTACGCTTCCACCGTCCAGGCGTCCACCCAAAATCAACCATGACTCGTCTCTGTCCCGTTCACCTCCTCCTCCTTCTCACCGCCGCGGCGGCGGCGTCCGCCAGCGGCGCCGACGAGGCGCACGTCTCCGTCGCGGTCGCAGAGAAGGGCCTGGCCTTCGCCAAGGACGTGCTTATCGGCGAGGCCGTGCGGTCGCTGACCCCGCTCCGCCTCCCCGGGGTGGAGAAGGCCGTCCGCGTGCCCTTCCTCGGCGGCGTCCGCGTCGCCGCCTCCAACATCACGCTCTTCCACCTAGACGTCGGGGACAACTCCACTATCTTCCCCGGGGACTCGGGCCTTCTCGTCGTCGCCTCCGGCATCACCGCCAACATCAGTATGCACTGGAGCTACTGCTACGATTCGTGGTTGTTTCCCATAGAGATCGCCGACAGCGGAACCGCCTCGATCCTGGTAATTGGGAGGGGATAGGGGTGTCCATAGCTGTTGCTGATTCTGCTAGATTTTTATGTGAATTGTACTTAGATTTGGAGTTGTATACCCGTATTTCTACTACTTCAAACGTTGTATAGTTTGCTGTAATGGTATGTGTATGCCTAGTTGCCTACTATCACCACAGCTTTACCGCATACGTCACATTATTTACCCAAACTCCCACCGAATACAGATCAGTTGCACACCTGTCCTATTCTTCTCTTGGAATCGAGGTTACCTTATATAGTTATATTTACATATTTCTTAAATTAAATGTTTGACTTCTTTACTGTTGCAACGAAGAGACAATTTTGCTTCTTGTAGAAACCCGAGCATATAGAGTTAACACGGGTGGATATACTTAATAACAATTTCTAACAATGGTCTTGTATACCTCTTAAGAACATCCTGCCTGATTTTGGGGCTTTAGGAGGACAGTTATCTTCTTAGATCCTCTATTAATTCAATCCCAATTAATGGGACAACGAACGTTTTGTCAGTTGAAATTAGTGTACATTGGATAGGAATGGTGTCATCTAGTTTACATGCTGCTATCAAATTAGCGTAGCCTTTTTTCCCATGGATCTTCATTAGTTTTCATATTTAGTTAAGTTGTAGTTCCCCTTATTTCTGTCAAGAATAGTCTTCTGATAAGGCAGTAAAACAAATGATACATGACATGTCCTGTTTGAAGTCAGAATGGTGGATCATGCTGCAAATCTTTCAGGATTTGATTTTTTTTTCAAGATATCAATCATCAATCAGTTCTAGATATGCTTGTGTGCTTCAACAAAAAATTTGACGGATTATGTAAATAAATATTTGAATAATCATGAACGCACAGTATAAAACGATTCTGGGTATCATTGTTTCTAGGTCATTATTTGGCTGGTTACTGTCAAATACTATTAGTTTGGCTGCCTATGATGGCACGGTACCAACTGAATATTCGCAATTTGTCAGTTCCGGTCTATTTGTGGCTATTCCAATCTTTATTTACCCCTTTATTGCACTTCTTTAACAGTTTGATCCTCCATTGGGAGAAAATCTATTTCTTTTGTATTCCAGCAAAAACTCATGATGGATAATTTTCTTCTTTATTGAGGATTTATCTAGCTATGACTTATGGTACACTGCTTTAGTATGCTTACTGCTTTACCTTTTAAGTTTTGACATCTTTTATTCTGCTTAATGAGAGGAAGAAACTATCCTTCTATATTTGTAAGGTTCAAGGAATGGAAGTTGGGATAACCATGGTTATAAAGAACAACAATGGGAGTTTGGCTCTGTCTGTTGCGCAGTGTGGTTGTTATGTGAAGGACCTAGTGATATCCCTGGATGGTGGAGCATCTTGGTTTTATCAAGGGTATGCTTTCCTTTTGCAACTATGTAGATGAATTCATGCACTGCTTCTTTTAAACATATGGTCAGGTAAAATTGTATTAACGTCTGAGGATTGACTATTTAGTGTTTTTTTGGATTGGACCTGAAAAAACAGCAGGGGGGCGTCCACTGTTATTGTTCTGAAAGTGATCTCTCATTTAGTGAAGAATACTTATCTTTTGCTGCAATACATGATTGTTTTGATGGTTTTTACCTACATTCGAGTGAGATCTGCATGTTTTATGTGCCTCTTGGCATGGACTACATCTCAAGCTCCTGGACAAAAATTATGATATCTGCTGTATTTATTCTGCATTGATTTCACTATCCTTTAAATTCAGTAAATGTGTCATATTAACTAAACTGGGGGTAATATATTGAGTAAAAATAACCTATTCTATTGATGGTTTATGTTAGTTTTGGGCCCTTGGATGCTTACACATCTGCAAAGAGATGATATTGGTGTTATTTATTTATGTTGGGAACTATGATGTGTTTGCACATTCGTACATACGCATGTAAAAAAACATATATATTTACCAGGATTCTCTGGATTTTATATAATCAGACATGGACATATCAAGAAGTAAAAGTTCTTAATCTACTATGTTGTATTGTCTACTTGTCTGAAGGTTTATAAATGCTTTTGAAGATCATATTAAAGCTGCAGTTGAGAAGGCAATACCTGAAAATATCATCGAAGGCGCTGGAAAACTGGACTCCTTTCTGCAAGGTCTCCCCAAGACCATCAGTCTGGACGATGTTGCTGCCTTTAACATGACTTTCGTTAATGATCCACGCTATGGAAATTCCTCAATTGAGTTTGATATCAATGGGTTGATTACTTCAGCAGTTGCTAAGACTACCAATCTGCAAGAGCATCCACAACTTTCTTTGGCTTGTGGTGGTGCATCAAAAATGCTTTTGCTTTCACTTGATGAAGATGTACTAAATTCAGCACTAGAAGTTCATTTTAAGGTAAGAAAGAGCAACATTATATAGGATACCATTTTGCTTCTAGAATGTCCATCTTTGCATTCGACAATTATATATTGACTGAATACTGAAATTTACATGAACACCTTTTTGGCTTCAGGCTGGTTCAATGCATTGGGTTGTTGACAAAGTCCCTGATCAATCTCTTCTGAACACAGCTAATTGGAAATTTATCATTCCTCGTTTATATTGGAATTACCCAAATGACGATATGCTGCTAAATATTTCAATGGCTTCATCCCCAGTGATAAGGATTACATCAGAAAAAATTGAAGCTACTATTAATGCAGATATGATAATTGATGTTGTAGATGGCAAGGAGATAGTTCCGGTTGCATGCATCTCAGTGGTAAGAGCCATCGAATGCTAAAATCAGTATACGATGTTTTTTTAACCATTGCTCCAAGAGAGACAATAAAGGAAAAAAAAAATCCATCAATACATACTTTTAAAAGATCGTCTTAATTTCAGTTGTTTCTTGTTACTTCTTTTAACCAATCTATTTGTTATTTATTTACCATATATTTGTTTGTATCTTCCGATCATGTTTAATCATATAGTTCCTTGCAGATTGTCAGTGCTTCAGGTGTTGTGGATGCATCAGGCAATAAAGTATATGGTAGAGTTGGATTGGATAATTTCTCACTTGCGTTGAAGTGGAGTAAAATTGGGAACTTCCATATGTCTTTGATCCAGGTAGTCAGTCTCAGCAATCTTTGTGCATTTTTCTCTTGTTTATTTGACTTGTTTTTAGGGTCATGATTGTTATAGTTATCAGAAGATTGTGGTCAAAGAATGATTTGTTCTAATATTTGGTTTCTGAATTGATCATAACAAAATGTTACCTTTTCAGGGAGTGATTCGTGTTTTCCTGAACACAGTATGCATGCCCTATTTGAACTCACGGCTTGGGAATGGATTTATCTTGCCCGTGGTCCATGGTTTCACACTCCAAGACGTCTACGTTTTAACCTCTGCTGAGCAGCTGACGCTTTGTTCTGATGTTACCTTCAACGCAAGCAGCTTGGCGAGTTTATCACTTATGTGATACAGGGAAGTGCGTGTCTGGGCCGCAAAGCAGGCCTTGCGCATTTCATTTTAACGTTGAAGTGCAACACTTGCACATATGTGTACATTATTGTACATAACATCTCGTTATTAAATGATATTCACATTCAATTCTACCGATTCATGTACATACGAACTCAAACATCTGTGCACATAACCTTAGGTAATCAAAGTTTTTTTTTTTTTTTTTTTTTTTGAAACAATCACTCAAAGTTACCCACAGCACAAAATATTTTTACAGCTCTGGAATGGAGGTTGGATAAGATGAACAGTAACCGGAAATAAAGGAATAGTAACGAAAAAACTGGAGGAATTTAATTTAAAAGAAGAAAAGTGATTGCATTAAAAACCTAGCGGATAGGAAAATTTTCTCCATATTTAAGTTTTTTTTCTAGATGTACATGTGTAACACACGCAGTGAAGGTGGATTGGGGCTAATAGATTGGAGGAAGAGGAGGAGGAAGAAGGGGACCCGTCGCCTGCCCATGGGGCGGCGGCGTGGCTGCTCGGCGGCGGTGGCTAGGACAGAGAGGAGGCGGCGCGTGCGCGGGGAGAGGGAGAGAGGAAGGAGAAGGCACGAGTGTAGGAGATTAAAATAAAGGGAATTAACCTAATTACTTTTTGATTGATTTGATTATAACTTCCTAATATTTATAGTCTCAATTGGGCTCTAAAAGGCAAGATCCTTATCAACCAGATCCTTCCTTTTACAAATTAACTTATTCTAAAAATACTTAATAAATATCTAAGGTAACTTCTGCGCGAAGCGGCGACGGCGGCGGCCATAGCCCTAGCCCAGGTGGGCCTTGGGTCCAAGCGTGTGACAATACTTCCTCCTTCTCCGCTTGGCGCGTCCACATGTCGAAATGCGAGCCAATCATTGATGTCGTGGCCGCGTTTGGGTGGTGTAGCGACGATGCAGGAAACATCCTAGGCGCCTGTGGTGATCTCACTGCGTGGTGATCTCACTTTCTGGTGACCAGTTGAGTGGTGTCAGTAGTACCTTTGCAAAGAGTGGTTGGGGTGTAGCTCCGAGCGCTTGGTTCAACAGTGGCCAAATGGCTGGTTGTCGAGAAAAATATCCATCCAAGCGTTCATCCTAGCAGCCGCCAAGCGTAACGGTGTGTCCCATGTCAAAGACAATGATGAAGATAGGGTTCTCTATACCTGCTCGCTTGACTGCAAGTAATTTGACAATAGCGCCTTCCTATACCAAATCTACATTGGGGGTGGTGATCCATACCTTCACGTCGCTGATGGCGATTCCCTTGGGGCATGACCCTGATCTACAGCGCTCAAGCTTTCCAGATCCAATTTAGGTTGGATCTTGTTGATGACATTGCTCCCCGTGAATGCATGATTGCCATTGGAATATTTCAGAGATTTAACTATAGTAATAAAACTGGAAGTGATATGGGTGTCAAACCTGGTGACCGGATCAACATCTATGAACAACAGGTTGGTGCGAGCGCTGACGACGGTATCTTCGATGTCCTCCGGCTCAATTGGATCTATTATCGATGGCGAATTGCTGCTGACGACCTTTGCCTTGGCACTGAAGGCAACCGTGCCCGTGAGGGCACGCTCCTCCATAGCGCCCAGCAAGGTGACGGCGGTGTCGCCTGGCTGAGTGCCGATGGTGACAGGTTCCTCCATCATGGTGTTGACAAAGGATTTGTTGGCGACGATTTTAATTTGCCCGCAGCAAGATTGTCATCAATAGCGGCATCCAGATCTGATCTGGCTCGGGCCATGGTGACGACGGTGTCGCTGACGATAGGTGCTGGAGCATCGATGATCACCGTTGGGACGGTGATGGTAGGGGCGCCCATAGGGGCACACCCTAACTCCATGGCATGGCTCCCGGTGTCGATGTTGGCGGTGCTCTCCGTGCTTGCAACGATGCCATCGATTTCATTGGGGGCGGAGCCATAGGCGCCGGTGGTGCCTTGCTCTTCTCCAGCAAGGCGAGGAAACGTTACACATAAATGCGAGCAAGGAATTTAGCAGATCCGTTTGGACTCACCTCCAGAATGTCGATGGCGTCACAGATCTTGGCCGGCAGGAGCTTCTCCTTCCCGCAGGCGGGTTCCGCGGGCATCTCATCTGTGATCCTGACGTTGACGTGCACGGAGACTTTGGCGATCTTGGTGCCGATATCGTCAAGCTTTGCGGTGATGTTCTTGGCAAGGTCGCCGAAAAGCTTCTCGGGGTCAACAATTGCCGCCATAGATTCAATCCATGAATCCTCCTGGTCGTCTGATACCGGTTGTAACACACACAGCGGGAGGGTGGATTGGGGCTAGTAGATTGGAGGTAGAGGAGGAGGAAGAGGGGGCCGGCGCCCACCCACAAGGCGGCGGCGCGAATGCTGGGTGGTTGCGGCTAGGGCAGAGAGGCGGCGGCGCGTGCGCAGGAAGAGGGAGAGAGGAAGGAGAAGGCGCGAGCGTGGGAGATTGGAATAAAGAGAATTAACCCAATTACTTCTTAATTGATATGATTACAACTCCCTAATATTTATAGTCCCGAGTGGACTCTAAAAGGCAACATATCCTTATCGACCGGATCCTTTCTTTTATAAATTAACTTATTCTAAAAATACTCAATAAATATCTTAGGTAACTTCCGGGCGAAGCGGCAGCGACAACAGCGACGGCGGCGGCGGCCACAGCCCTAGGCCACGTGGGCCATGGGCCCAAGCGTGTGACAACATGTATTCATCTCGATCCACGTGTATTGAAGTGGATTGCGGAACTTAAATAGCCGTTGGTTCAGACGTTGATAACGTGATTTGTTTACAGAGAGTAACAAGTCCCATTGCATGGTGTTTGGTTTAGGCATTATGTAATCGGATCACGCTGTTATTTGATACAGCCCTTCACCAAAGTGGTACTGCTGCCATCGCAACACTATCTGATATCTGAGTGCCATCTCCACTAACCTGTACACTGTTCGTTTCAACTTATTATCCATTAGTGTTTTTTCTCACATTAAACAAGTCGTTTCAGCTTATCAGTCGACTTATCAGTCTTGCTGAATAGGTTCAGCTCCACTTATTGTTTGCTTATGCAGTTGTTAGGTAAATAAAGGAAGCACAAAACAGATGCATGCAACAGCAAGCACAAGGTGCAGGTGCATGTGCTTCTTTTCTTTGTTGACGTTACTGGAGTTATAGCCAAACAAATCAACGAACTAGTTACCACAATTATGTTCGTGCTGTTTATCCAATCTACTTATCCGATCAAACACTATCTTAGTTTAATTTCCACACTACTTCAAGTCTTCAATAAACGTAGATTTAGGTAAATACATTGACATCCAAACAAACTCTTAAAGAAATTGAAAGTGAGGCTTGAGTTTCCTACTATAGATTTGAGTTAAGTGGCGGTTCTCAAATTTATCATGGAACATCATCTAGGATTCTAGTTCTATCAGTTTTGAAACTGTAGGTGAGAGTACATAAAACTCATTAAAATAGTCAATATTTCACTATCAGAAAGTGTTTGGATCCTAGGATAAAGTTTAGTGCTTGTCACACCGGATATTGAGATGTTATTTAGGAGAACTGAACAGCTAATTATAAAAATTATTATCCATATTGAGGCTAATTCGCAAGACAAATTTGTTATGCTAATTAATTTATAATTAACACATATTTACGGTAGCAACATATTATTAAATCATTGACTATTTAGACTCAACAGATTCTTTTCACAAATTAAACATATAAAAAAAAAGATAGACGAAACAGATTTTTGATAATCACAGAGTATTACTAGAAAAATATGGAGAACTTTATTATAAGGTATAGAAAAGATCGACTTAGCAATGAATAGGAAGACTCCTGTGTTATCCCGCGGTGACCGACCTTCACGCGCGAGACGTTGTACCTGTAATGGGTCACATGGGTACTAGCAGTACGAAGAGAGCATCTCCAACTGTTTTCTATATTTTACTTACTAAATCTTATGTTTTGCCAACTTTTAAAAAGATATGTCAAGTAAAAAAAAGGTTCATCTCTAATAGTTTAGCGTAACTCACTTGTCAAATTTAGATCTAACTTATATTAGGAGCCTGAGAGAGGAACAAAATTATATTTATGTCCTTCTACCTCTTAAAAACTTACATCAGAAACCCTGAGAGAGAAACAAAATTATGTTTATGCTCTTCCACCTCTTCTGATACGGACGGATGCACGCACAGAGTCGAGCGCGCATATATATGCGTGCAGAGACTCTTTTGCCAACTTGGGATAAATGACAATGTAGGATGAAGAACTATTAGGGAAGGTTTTTGGTTTTTTGTCACAAAAATAAGAATGACAACCTATGATGGGGAACTGTCGGAGTTGCTCTTAGACAATTAGTCTTGCGGACTGAGAAAGAATTCACCGAAAGCTCTTATGACAATGGAATGGCAAAGTATTGAAGTCTTGACAAGCAAGTTAATGAAATGCAGGAAACAAAGTTGTGGATAGAATGATGTCGAGACTAATCAGATTGTTTTTAAAGACACATCTGATAGAGCAATACCTCTTGTCTGGTTTCAGAAAACTTCAGGACTTAAGATTATTAGACCCGGCTATTAGCAAAATGTTGGGAGTGTTTTTTTCTCAGCAATCGTCCAATGGGTTTCTCTATACTGTGTAATTCTAGACTTCTAGAACCAATTGAGTTTGGGGGTAGCAGCAATCTGCTGCATTTGGGTGTAGTTCCAGTAAAGTTATAGTAAACACACGGTATTCATATTTTTTAGATTTATTCTAGAATTTAATGGTGTTGAGTTTTCAGTGATAGGTTTTCCGGTCAACAGCAAGACATCTATGTATGGTGGTTTCGTCAATCTTGAAATTAGTTAGTACAGTCTTACAAAGGTGCTCGTAGGGTAGGAATTATATACATACATTCATAGGGAGTGAGTGTGCATGTGTTGTGTGTGAGTGCGTATGTGTGTACTATATAATTTAAAAAACACCAATCACAATAACCATTCGAGCGTAATCTTTAAATAATCAATGGATACTCAAATCGAACGTCCATCGCCAATCCCTAGCGAGTAGATTCGTGTCCTTGAGGGGAGGAGAGGTGCTCAGATGAGGAGGGCGAGGAAGGCGATAGCTGCCACCGCTCGGGATATCACATGACAACCTCCATATTTTGTGTGAATTAGCCTTTTCAAACCATTCATAAAGGTTTTTCCATCGCCTGGTCCTAGTAGTGCCCGTAAAAGTTAGATTGCTCAAATAACACTAGATGACTAATATGCAATCAATGAGGTTCAACACTCTCTGTTTGTATATCAGCAATTTAGTGTCACTTGAGCGACGTTGCTAGGACCAAGTGATGGTCAAAGAGTTTAAAAACATTTATGAAATGAAATGATTTAAAAAAGCTAACTTGTGTGCAAAAGGTAGAGACAACACTTTGAACTCATCGGGCTTGGGATGTCAAGATGGGAAACTTCTGCCCGCGAGGGGAAGGAAGCATCTAGCATACGGGCTGGCGTAGCCGTAAGCGAAGTCAGAAGATATAAGTGACTCTGGTGATATTCCAAGGTAGCTCCTTTGGGGAAACGAGCGTCTGACGCACGGGATGGCGTAGTTGCAAGCGAAATCAGAAGAGATAGAGTGACTATGGTCAACGAAACCAAGATAGCTCATTTGTTATTTTAAAAATCTAAATAGAACATCTATTAAAGTCTTATTTTTTGAAATTCTAAAATAACTTTCATGAATGCAAGATCTCTTAGACTGGCTACAATGTAGGAAAACATCGATGCCAAAAGAAGAGAAAGAGGATCCGAGCATCAGATTATGACATTGCAGGATCGGTGCCAACTTCAAAATTTTCTAACATTATGGTAAGTAGATGACTCAATGCTTGGCAACTAAAAAATAATTTTTGAACAGGTAATTGGATACTCTGATCAATTACGGGTAAAAACGAGTGTTGGTTCTTTGACAAACCTGACAACCCATATGCACATGATTCGACGTTGAACATTGTGTGGCATGAAATGTTCCAAGCATCGATGCCAATAGCATGTACATTCAATTTTCTGGCATCGGCAACATTGTGGGTAGTCTTGGAGTTGCTCTTAGTCCATTACTTTATTATGAAAGCATATGCAGAATGAGCTCAACAGCAAGTGACGTGGGGAGAAATAGGAAAGAATTTTTTTTCTAGAAAAAGGCAATTTTTTTGCGAAGACTTAGTTACAGACTCAGACACTTATATACACGAGCTCACACTCACCCCTGTGAACGCATGCACGCACATCCTACCCCTATGAGCATCTTTGAAGAACTTAGATGGACCGGCAAATCTCGAGATTGACGAAGTCCTCACAGACGCCTCGCTGTCGACGGGCACGTCGCCTATCACTGAAAGCATAGCGCCGTTAAATCCTGGAATAAATCCAGAAAAATACGAGCACCCGTGTCAAGTCTGGGACTTAAAAACAGGTGGGCAGGTTCCACCAAAAAGAACTCAACCAGCTGAGGTATGCTCAGTTCGCTGAAAAAAGGCAAATAGAACAGTCTGGGACTTAAAACCGGATGGGCAGGTTCCACAAAAAAGAACCCAACCAGCTATGCTCAGTTCGCTGAAAAAGACAAATAGGACCTACTACTACTACTACTAGTACTAGTACAACTTATAGCACTTCCTTGGTTATTCACCTTTGCTGGTACAGTCGCGTCTCGGGGCTTTCGGCGTCGCTGCTACCCTGCTGGCCTGCTTTCGATCGGTCCCAAATTCCATCACCTCCCTCCCCGTCTCGCGCCACACCGAGCCAAGCAAGCTTTCCAAACTTCCCGCCTCAGTTCTGGAACCTTCCAAAACCCCACCCCCGGTCCTTGCTCCCCACTCCACCTAGGGTTGGGCCTCCACCTTCACCGCCGGCGAGTGATGGGGATCAGGCGGAAGCGGCGGCGCGGGGGCGGGGAGCTGGTCCGGGTGGCGGAGATCGTGATGGTGCTGGCGACCGCGGGGAAGGCGCGAGGGGCTGGGCCCCGACGGCGGCGGAGAGCGCACTCGCGGCTGAGGCGCGGGTAGCGCTGGCCGCCGCGGTGATGGCGGAGGTGGAGCTGCGGCCCAGAGAGCTGTTCCCGCGTGAGGCGGTGCGCGCGCTCGTCGAGGACCTCGGGCTCACCCGCGCCAGCGATCCCACGGCCTTGGGGTATCGCCCGCTCAAGGCCTCCATCTCAGATAGGGTCGTCCTCACCAAGCGTAAGGTTTGACACTGACACCTTTTCTGTGATCGTTTGTAGTTCAGCGTTTCCTTTCCGGCAGCACTGCGTATCCTTGATTCGGAATTTTGGATAGTTAGGCTCAACTTATGCATGCGCGACTGGGCCATGATTTTGTTATTTAGCCTCAGTTCAAATCATATCTGACTTGATGCAATGAGTTGGAAAAGCAGCTAGTTTTACTACTATATACATGATGGCAATGCCATATAGTGAGACAGTATAGGGTCGTCACTGGTTTGATACACACTAGTGGTATGCAGGGCCTTTTCTTTCAGACTAAATTATTTTCCTTTGTTATGCATTGTATGCTAAACCAAGAAATGAGCAAGCCTTGTGTTGCAATTCACTGAACGAAGACTAGATCTAGTATTTCATATCAACTTATCAAGATATTATACTATGATTTTGCATGTCGTGAGCATCAAGACTACAAATGGAACCATTGTACAAAGCTTAGGTATACATACACTCTGCATTGCATGTCAAAAATGGATAATTGGATATATTTTTTCTCTGCATATGTAGTGTTTTTTAATTTTGGGTTATTCCCTTGTTTGTTATGATAAAGCTCTGAGTATAATCTCTCATTGCAGTAGTTCAGACATGCTAATCTGTAAATTGTACCATCATTGGCTCAGAGCATTCCAAACAAGTTTGATGCCTCTTTACTGATTGTTTATTCTCTTTCCTTATTCATCCCCTTAAGTAGATGGAAGAAGGGAAGGAAGCGTTCGCCCCTTCAACTACTGTCCCTAAAATGACAGCCTCAAGTGCAAAAAATGGATTTTGGCATGGAGCTTCTAAGGTCACCACTGGATCACCCAAGAATGTGTCAACCCCAATGACATCCCAAGTTATATCGAAACAGCCCTTGTTAAATGGAACACTAGCAGGGGCATCTTCTGTAAAATCACCTAGTAATCCTTCTGCTGTTTCACTGCCAACAGGCTCTGCAGATGTCAAAAGGCAAATTGTTGTTAGTGGTTCAGATTCCACACAAAACCGAGGTACTCACATGTTTTAACATCCCACTATCCATGCTATAAGGGATCTGCCCATAAGACCACTCATGCTTAATGTTTATGTATGAGATGGGTCTATGTATACTTGTCTAGATGCACTTGCAATTTGGAAAAAATGACTACTTATGAAGGTGGATTTGCACAGAAACAAAATGTAAAATCCTGATAGACTACAAACAAACAAACAAAATAGTGAAATGGTAGGAGGCCCTATCTGCAGTGAATCTTTTATATTTCTCTTTATTTTTAAGTTTAAACTTCTAAAAGAAGGTTGAGAGAACACATGCATGATAACTTCTCAGATGTTAGGTCATTTTGTGTTGGCTTGTTCCGCTTAAGAAAAAAATTGCTATGTCCCCATATAAAAATGCAGCCATGCACTAAGATAAATATGTTTCTTTGGAAGCTGTTACCGTTCTCCTAGAAATAGTTCCTTCCACTGATACATCACAACATCATGCAAATTGGCATGTCGTGTAGCTCTGTATTCTGTACTGGTCATGTATATTTTGCAATATGTAAACCTTTATTTAGATAATGCACAATGCGATAGGAGAATAGCTTCCTTCTGTGCCGTATAAAAGTAGATGGTACTTAGAAGTCATAAATATATTGAGTACATATAGTAGGAGTAACATACTCCTAGTCCTAGGTGTACAAAATGTTTACCTATGTTTATTGGTCTGCAGACAAGAAAAAAGCTTTTGGTCCCAAGCAAGTATGCTGGATACCCAATAAGATCCACAAAATCAAGTTAAAATAATGGATAGTAGTAAAATAAATTATTAACTACTCCCTCCATCTCTTCTCAAGTGTCGTTCGCACATATCGAGGAGTCAAACGTATTCAACTTTGACCAAATATATAGAATAGATTACTAATATTTATGGCACATAATAGTTATCATTAGGTTAATCATTAAATATATTATTACAATACAGTTTTTTGGGGATGCAAATGTTACTAATGTTTTCTATAAATGTAGTCAAACTTAAGAAAGTTCTAGCATGATTTTGAATTAAAGAAGGATAGAGAGAATAGCAGTGAAAGATTTTGAATCTTCTGTATCTGAAATTATTTTCTCTATGTCAACTGTAGGTGCAGAAACTATTGTAGAGTCAAATAAATCAGGTCATCACACTACCAGTTCCAATCAAAGTTCCTTACAGAGTTCCTGTCAAGCAGAGAAATCTGTGGACAAAATGGGACCTGCTGTTCACCCAGTGTCATCAAGTGTTGTTAAAGGTTATCAGGATCCAAAGAGGGAATTACCTATTCAAAGACAATCAATCTTCTCCAATCGCAAGGCAATAGCAAAAAATGTTGAACGGATTCTGCACCAACCTGCTAATCAATCTAGCTGGACTGTGCCTTCAACTGAGTATATGGATGCTAGACTGGACTGTCAGATATGTAAAGTTGCTATCAAGAATATGGAAAGTTTGCTTGTTTGCGATGCCTGTGAGAGGGGCATGCACTTAAAGTGCCTTCAGCATTATGGGAATCAAGGCCTGCCAAAAACTGAATGGTATTGTCCAACATGTGTGGCCCATTGTAAGGGCAAACCCCTCCCTCCAAAATATGGCAAGGTTACAAGAACTTTAGTTTTACCAAAGACTTGTATGACTGGTGGTGCACAGCCTTCTCATGTAGCAGCAGTAAACCCAACTGAAACGGGTGGAAGTAGTTGTAGTAAAAATCTAGCAGGAAATGGAAGTGCCATCAATCAAAACACCAACAAAGTTGGCAGCCGTGTGTACAAGAGTGGTACATTGGCTTTAGATGCTGTTTCAAAATCACCATCAATCTCCAGTGCTGAACCTCAAAAGGAAACTGTTAAATACGAAGAAACTTCATCTGTAGGAAAGGAAGGAAATA
This sequence comes from Chrysopogon serrulatus, assembly GCA_015844335.1. Taxonomy (NCBI): domain Eukaryota; kingdom Viridiplantae; phylum Streptophyta; class Magnoliopsida; order Poales; family Poaceae; genus Chrysopogon; species Chrysopogon serrulatus. The sequence continues at coordinate 29,732 of JADLZL010001516.1, forward strand.
GCATGCCTTGTGCTGACATTCCTACAGAAACTGCAACATTATACAATGGAGATCAAAGTACCAGAGCATCAGCACATGGTTCTGGATATCTGTCAGGGGGGTCTCATATTGATGTCAAGAGCAGTTCTGCAAATCCAGTAAATTATTCCAATCTGCAGTCTACAGAACTTTCTGGCTTAAAACATACAGACCATTCTTTCATTTTTTCTTCTATAGAGACTTGTGAGACCACCAGAACACCTTACCGACATCCAAGCGAAAATGTACAATTGCCTAGCACTAGAACATCAACTGATGAAATACATCAAGCAGATGGAGTCACTAACTATGGGATAAGAAATCCACATAAACACAAAATTATGGCAGATGATGTAATCTCAGACCATGACAATGCTCATCAGGTGACTTCAAATGGACACATATATTCTAAGCGTGAAATTGTAGGGGATTGTAAGGATAGATACGTAGGTGGCAGCACAGCAAGTATTGTGGATTGGGTTGGTGATGGCCTCAAATCTATTGACAACAAGACTTACTATAACTCTTGTAACATTGATGGCGTAATATACAGTCTTCATGATCATATTTTGATTGCCACTGAAGATAACAGGTCCGGTCCGTGTAAGCTGCAGGTATGTTTGCTTTCTTATTGCTCCCTTAATTACTTTGTATTGCATGTGTCATGATATTGAAAGGCTATCATTTCCCTCTGAGTTTATACCAACTATTATTTGTAGTCGAGTATGTGGTACTACACTCTTTCTACGAACACAGGCAAGATTGCTATTGCTAATCGTCTTACCTCTTTTATAGTCACTGTGGGAAGAGCATGACTCTGGTTCTATGCTTGTTATAGTAGAGTCTGGTAATATATTCTTAATGAAACAGAGGCAGGATTACTAATTGTGTTGCCCACTTTACAGTCACTATGGGAAGAGCATGACTCTGGTTCTAGATTGGCTATGGTCAATCCTTATTTCTTAGGCTCCGATATTCCACAATCTATTAGCAAGCGATGCGTTGAAGTGGATGAGGTGAGCCAACTAACTGTGATGAAACTGGAAACATTGGAATGTTTACTTTTCATAAGATAGTATCATGGAATCTCACTCGTGTCAGTATTTCTTTTAGATGATGTAAGCAACCTATATAATATTGTACAGATACACAAATTATTAAAAGAAATCAATTTATCAATCATAATTTAGAGTTTTTATTCTCGATGCTACGAAAATCTTCTGCCAGTTAGCTAGATCTGAGCTTTCTCATGTTTTTCTTGTAGTAATATATTTATAAGCCTTATATTCGAGAGGATGGTTCCTATATTGATAGTTGATAAATGTTACTGTAGTAACTTTCTGTTTTGCTTATTTCTGCTGTCTTCTTGAAGGTATATGGTTCAAATGATGAAATAACTGTATTAGCTTCTACTATTTGTGGCCCTTGTGAGGTGCTTCATGCTGACAAGTTTACAGAAGAAACCAGGAGAAGATGTCAGTTAGACTGTTCAGGTTGTAGGTTGCATCCAATTTTCTTCTGCAGGTCTGTTTCTTAACCTTTAATATTTTATATTACCTAACTTAGTGAACATATGTATGTTACAGCGTAGCTTGCTGCGTAGGAAGTATGGCGGCGAGGCTATGAGCGAGGGGCGTGGGCAACGTCGTCGAGTCGGCGGCGCCGTGATCGACGACGCCTTTGGCTGTGGAAGGAACGAGGGCGAGACAAGTAGGCGCCTGGGCGCCCGTGGGGAGATTAGATCTCAATCCCAGGCTAAACCTTCATTAACCAAATGTTTGCAGCCTTATAGGCCAATTACAAATCATAACAAACCACTCCTAAAAATCCTGATTGACTCACAAACTAGCTGAACTAACAAAGACCGGATAACTTGGGCTGTTGCCCCGCGTTCCTGACGCGCCGTGGTGACCGCGCTCCCGCTAGCCACTTGCGCGTTCCCTCCTCTCGTACGTGCGACCGACCATAACATCTCTCCCGTCCTTCAGAAACAGCTCGTCCTCGAGCTGGAAGTGCGGATGCGCAGCGCGGAAATCATCCACCGACTCCCAGGTAGCCTCAGCTGGAGGAAGGTCCGCCCATTGCACCAGCACGTGCCATGCACCGCGGCGCAGGCTGGCACGCAGGACGCGTTCCGGACGCAGGAGCGGCCGGCCATGACGAAGTGGAGGTAGAGCCGGTGTCGACGACGGCGCTGGACCACGGAACGGCTTGAGCACGCCGACGTGGAAGACATCATGTACGCGGGCGCCCTCCGGCAAACGCAACCGGTAGGCCACCGGCCCGATGCGTTCAACCACCTGAAATGGACCTGCATACTTGGGGCCGAGCTTGCCGCGACTTCCGGGCGCGAGGGACTGAATGGGGCGATGGAGTAGACGAAGCCAGACCCAGTCCCCCACGGAGAACTCCAGCGCACGGTGGTTGGTGTCGTAGAACCGGCGCGCGTGTTCCTGGGCCTGCAGAAGCCGGGCGCGCACCTTGGCTAGGAACTCGTCGCGGTTGGCAAGAAGCGTGTCGACCGCCTCCGTCTGCGTAGCGCCCGGTGTACGCGGGAGAAGATCCGGCGGGCTGCGGCCGTAGACGACGGTGAACGGAGATGCTCGGAGCGTCGTGTGGTAGGCAGTATTATAGCAGAACTCCGCCCATGGGAGCCAGTCCAGCCAGTCCCGTGGTCGATCACCAGTCAGGCAGCGAAGATACATGCCAATGGTCTTGTTCGTCGCCTCGGACTGGCCGTCGGTCTGCGGGTGGAACGCCGTGCTCATGCGAAGGGTCACCCCCGCCTAGCGGAACAAGTCACGCCAGACATGGCTCGTGAAGACCGGATCACGGTCGCTGACGATCGACTCGGGGAAGCCGTGGAGGCGGACGATGTCGGCGAAGAAGGCACGGGCCACAGACACCGCCGTGTAGGGGTGTCCCAACGGAATGAAATGCGCGTACTTTGAGAACCTGTCCACCACAGTAAGAATGACAGACTTGCCATGTACCTTGGGTAGAGCTTCGATGAAATCCATGGCGATGTCCGCCCATATGCGGGAGGGGACGGGCAATGGCTGGAAGAGTCCCGCGGGATGGAGCGCTTCGGTCTTGTTCTGTTGGCATGTGGTGCACGCGAGGACGAAATCACGCACCAGCTGACGATCGTGCTCGATGAAGAATTCGCACGTAGGGCGTTGCAGCGTCTTCTGAATACCCTCATGGGCCTGGGTGTGCGCGAGCCGGAGCACGCCGTCGAGGACAGTGGACGGACCGCACATGGACGCGCCCCTTGTGAAGCACCAGCCCGTCGTGCACGCTCCAATCGGCGCCCAGCGTGCCCTGAGCTGCCGCGTCGCCGCGGTGGTCACGCAGCCTTGGCACCGTGTCGAAGTTCCCCGGCGCAGGTCGGTGAAGAGGTGGAACGTTGGCGTCGAGACCGTGGCGAGCGCCGGCGCCGACCCCGGCAGGGCTGCTAGCAGCGGTGTATCGCCGTCGCGCTGGATAAGGCGTCGGCGACGACGCTTGAGGCGCCCGGCCTGTAGTCGACCCTGAAATCATATCCAAATAATTTACTGATCCAGTGATGTTGTGGTATTGTCGACAGCCGCTGGTCGAGCATGAACTTGAGGGCGTAGTGGTCCGTCGGCAAGACGGGCGAACGCCCCGCCCCAAAGGTACGGGCGCCCGGTGGCGGACTGCTTGGACGAGGCCGATGAGTTCGCTCGCCGTAGGCCGCGACTTTGAGGTGTCGAGCGGCGAACGGGCGACTAAAGAATGCGATCGCCCGGCCCCTCGATGTAGCATCAAGGCCCGAACCCGACCCCGACGCTGTCGCATCCTCCACCACGAACTCGCGGTCGAAGTCCGGGAGGTGGAGGACCGGGGCCGCAACGAGCGCCCGCTTGAGTCTTTGTGGAAGGCAGTGGACGAAGGCCGGACCACCGGAAGGCGTTCTTCCTCGTGAGGCTTGTCGTGGGGGCGGCTATGGCTCCATAGTTCGATGAAGCGCCGGTAGTAGCCGGCAAGGCCAAGAAAGCCCCGCAAGCCACGGACGGAGCGGCTGTGGCCAAGCTTGAACGGCCTCCACCTTGACTGGTCCATTGCAACACCCGGCCGAGAGATGACATGCCCCAAGCATCGGATGACGGCACGCGGCAAAGGAACATTTGGACTTCTTCAAGTGGAGCTGATTGGCGCCGTGAGGACATCGAGGACGGCGCCAAGGTGCAGCAGTGTGTTCGGTCCGGGATGTGCTGTATATGAGAATGTCGTCGAAGAAGACGAGCACACAGCGGGGCGGAGGAACGGCTTGAGGACGATGTTCATCGGGGCCGGAAAGTGGGACGGTGCGTTGGACAGGTGAAAGGCATGACCAGGAATTGAAGTGCCCTTGATGTGTGCGGACGCCGTTTTGGCGACGTCGTCGGGGTGAACACGCACTTGATGATAGCCCGAACGGAGATCGAGCTTCGTGAAGAATCTGGCGCCATGAAGCTCGTCCAGCAGCAGCCTCTTCAACAATGGGGATCGGGAACTTGTCTTTCACGGTCACCGCGTTGAGCGCCCCGATAATCGACGCAGAAGCGCCATGAGTCGCCTTGTTTCTTGACTAGGAGCACCGGCGCCGAGAACGGGGGCGGCCGGGCGTGGATGGTCCCCGCCTGAGCATCTCATCACATTGCCGCTCCAGTTCATCTTTTTGGAGCTGGGGATATTCGTATGGGCGCATGCCGATCGGATCCGCCCCGGCTTGAGGTGGATGCGGTGATCACAGTGGGACGAAGCCGGGCGGCAGACTGAGGGCGCCGTGAACACATCGGGCGTAGGGCGCCCCAGTAGCCTGCCGAGGGGGGCCGGCTCGGTGCCTTGGGCGGCGAACAGCCGCCGTGTGGAGCCGGGCTGTGGGCGGTATGTCGGTCCGTGTGGAGCCAATTCCCTTCCAAAGCACCCGCCGTCCATGGTGTGTGAACGCCATACATAGGTCGTCAAAATCCCATAAGATCGGACCGAAGTGCGGCGGCCAAGCGATGCCGAGCACCATGTCGTGCTTGATCGAGGGGAATGGAAAAACAGTCCACCGCGGAAGAATTCTTCCCGATCTTGAGGTCCACGCCACGAGGCGAGGCCACGGCATGCCACGCGGTCGCCATTGGCCACCACCACATGCGCGCCGGGCGCTATATCCTCGAAGCGTATGCCGGCCCGGTGCGCTGCGGCTTGGCTGATGAAGTTGTGTGTGGATCCGGAGTCCAGGAGAGCCGTGAACTCGTGGGCGCCGAGCTGAACGTGGAGCTGCATCGTATCTTCGGCCCGGAGCTGCATCGTATCTTCGGCCCGAATGCCCGTGATGGCTGACAGAGAAATCATGGGCGCGTCCGGCGTCTGGATCAAAATGTTGGCCTGGCGCGGAGTGTGCCGGCTTCGCCGTCGGATTCATCGGGTTCTTCAACAATGTAGTCGGACACGCCCAGAAGAAGAGACGCGCACATTTGTGCCCTCGGACGTAGGGGCTCGTCCACGCTTGTAGCATAGACCTTGCTTACGGCGCGCCTCCATCTCATCCGTGTGAGGCGCTTGAAAGGCCGCGATGGACCCGGCGGCGGCGGGCAGGCCGGGCCGAGGGTTGGCCTGTGGCGCCGGGCGCCGAAGTGCCGGCGGCCGCCGCGGACGGGCGCCCCGTGGCCCGGAGAGGTGGGCATAAGGGCCGCTGCTCCGCGCCAGTATGCGTGGGGCGAAGTCGCATGGCGCGCTGAAGGTCCCGGGGTTCTTGGAGTTCGACGTCCATGCGGATGTTATCCGGGAGGCCGCCGGTGAAGAGCTGTGCTTTCATCAGGGAGGACAGATTGCCAGCATGGGCGGCGCGCGCTTGAAAGGCCTCCATATAAGCGTCCACCGAGGAGGTGAACGGCAGCCGCGCCAAGTCCGACAGATGGTTGGTGGTGATCGCCGGCCCAAAACGCTGCTGGCACAGCTGCCTGAACTCGTCCCACTCCGGCCGGCCGGAATCCGCTGTGAGGACCGAGTACCACTGATGGGCCGTCCCGGAGAGGTGGTAGGAGGCCAGCCAGACGCGATCGGCGTGGCGAGTTTGTTGGCCGTAGAAGAACTGCTCGCACTTGTTGAGCCACTCAAGCGGATCTTCCTTCCCGTCGTATGTGGGGAACGCCATCTTGGAGAAACGGGAACGAGGTAACCCGCCCGATCTTGGTACCGTGGGGCAGGGGTGGCGGGAAGTGCATGGCCACGGAGGATTGTGGCAGCCGGGGTCCTTGCATGATGGAGGAGAACGACGGCACCGGCGACGGCGAGTGCGGAAAGGACAGCTGGTGGATCGGGATCCCCATAGCAGGTGCCGTGGCGGCTGCCGTGGTTGCAGCGGCGACGGTCGCCGGACGGAGGCGCGGGGGCCGATCTCGAGATGTTCGGGCCGGACGCCGGAGGGCCGGCAGGCCGCCGCATTCTCGTAGGCCGTATGGCTGCGACATGACCGAAACGGGGTGAACGGTTTCCACGGGCGACGAGGCGGGTGGCGAGATCGCCCATCCGGGCGCTGCATGCCGTAGATGGCCGCCGTCAGGGTGTGGAGCGGATCGTCCTGGCTATTCGGCGGAGATGAAGATGCGCCTCCGGCTGCCGCGGTGGTGGTCACCACGGTCGCCGTTGTGGGTGGCGCAGTGACGAGTCCGGCGGAAGCAGCAGTGGTGAAGGCGGCGGAGTGCACCGGAATCGCCGCGGAAGTCCCGGGAGCAGACATGACTGCTGATACCAGGTTGTTACGGCGTAGCTTGCTGCGTAGGAAGTATGGCGGCGAGGCTATGAGCGAGGGGCGTGGGCGACGTCGTCGAGTCGGCGGCGCCGTGATCGACGACGCCTTTGGCTGTGGAAGGAACGAGGGCGAGACAAGTAGGCGCCTGGGCGCCCGTGGGGAGATTAGATCTCAATCCCAGGCTAAACCTTCATTAACCAAATGTTTGCAGCCTTATAGGCCAATTACAAATCATAACAAACCACTCCTAAAAATCCTGATTGACTCACAAACTAGCTGAACTAACAAAGACCGGATAACTTGGGCTGTTGCCCCGCGCTCCTGACGCGCCTTGGTGACCGCGCTCCCGCTAGCCACTTGCGTCGTACGTGCGACCGACCATAACAATGTATATGTATTTGTTTGCAGAACTGGTTGCCTGACCCAAAACCATTTGTTATTAATAAATGTACTGATTAATCAATGAAGAAAATCATGTGTAGCATTACAAATAGGTCATGCTGCTGCTGGTTTGGTTGTTTTTGGTAGTTAGGATTTTCCCCGTGGCTAGTCTCACATTGATATAGCAAAGGCAGATACATGAATGGTAATTGAAAACTTAACCAAGGGCATAGCACTGCTAATTAATGACTCAATCCAAGGCAGATACATGAATGGTAATTGAAAACTTAACCCAGGGCATAGCACTGCTAATGATAGTTGAGTTCGGTTTATTCCTTCCTCTTACACTGGCTTCATCTGTAACTGTGTTTTTCTTTTGCCCTTGAAGGGAGAGTTGAACAAGAACAATATCTAAACATTAATTTTTGTTTTGATATTTTTTTTCAATGGGGAACATTGGCCGTGGCAATGACTGTAGCACAATGAGCTTAGGCCCTGGCTGAGATCGCTGTCAAGTACCTTTTTTTTTAAGAAAAGGAGGTTTTCCCCTGCTTTTATATTTCAAAAAGCACACAGGTTTAAGCTCCATGTTTAGGCGCGCCTGCCATACAGAAAAGGCCTTAAGGCGACTCCAAGGACATACTGTGAACATTACAATCAAAACCCATCAGATAATCACACTGATCCGAAGTCACAGCACTGAAGTCCAAATGCTGAACAGCCAGTGGTTTGCTGTCAAGTATATCAGCTGTAGTTGAAATGTTATCTTCATAAGGTGGTGAGATATTTTAGGGCTTGACCTATATAAGAACAGCTTTGTCTTCCTGTTGGAGTATGTGTGTATTAGGCCCACGAGGCTAAGCCCATGAGGCCCATGTATGAGACTATATGCTACCCTTATAGGGTTAAGCCCAATAATCACAATTTCCAGCATGGTATCAAGCTAGGGTTAGGTTCTCTCCCTCCCTCCCTCCCTCCCAGCTGCCACCCTCTCGGCGGCACCGCCCCCGCCTGAAGCCCGGCCGGCCGCCTCCTCCTCCCCCTCAACCTACTTTAACTGCTTCCCTCCGCTCCCCTCTTTTCTTCCTCCTGGTAGCGGGTGGCGGGGAGCCGCCGGGCCGCCGCCTTTGGCGCCCGCCGGCGTGGGGGGCAGCGTCCTCCCACGTCCCTACCACGTCGACTCAACCTCGTCGCCGCCCTCGCTGCTGCCGGATCGCTGCCGCGGGCCGGGGAGAAACGTGTCGCCCAGCTGCACTTCGTGTGGGGGCGGGGCGGGCCAGCGGCTGGCGCCCTGGCTCGCCGTTTCGCCGAGCAGGCAGCTCCTCGTCGGTGGTGTTCCCTTTCACGGCGGTGCGCTTCCTCCGGCTCGCCCGGGGCCGCGTCCCATACCCTTGCGGTCCTCAGCTGCGATCCGGCCGATCCGCTCGTGGGCGCAGGCTCCACTACCGGGCGAGGAGGTGTCGGAACATTGGAACCTCGTCCTGTCGTCTGTCCTCGAGCCGCAGTCGCCCTCCTACGCCCATTTGGCGGGGACCTGGTCCTTCTCACCCTCCGACGCTACGCCCTCGATGACCACGTCCTCCTCGACGCCTCGGTTGCGGCTCAGAACCCGGCGTGGCTCCGCCTCGACAGCATCGTCCTGTCCTGGATCATCGGGACTATCTCCCTCGAGCTCCACGACATCGTCAGCAACGCTCCTGACGCCCGCCGAGCCTGGCTGGCACTCGAGGCTAGTTCCTAGGCAATGCCGAAGCTCGGGCTCTGCGTCTCGATGCGAGCTTCCGTACCTTCGTCCAGGGTGACCTCTCCGTTAGCGAGTACTGCTGGCGGATGAAGAACATGGCGGACTCCCTTGGTGACCTTGGCTGGCCCGTGGAGGACCGCATCTTGGTCCTCAACGTCCTCCGTGGGCTCAGCGACCGCTACGGCGACCTCCGTTCCGTGATCACTCGGCAGAGGCCCTTCCCTTCCTTCCTCGAGGTCCGGGATGACCTTGTCCTGGAGGAGCTCACTCAGGGTGTTCGCTTTGGGCCCGTCTACTGGCCGGGGTCCTCGACCTCCTCGTCTGCCCTTGCTGCCCTTCCACCGCCTTGGCCTGGTCCCTCGGCCGCCATCGTCCCTTTCGGGTCCTCAGGGCCGGCCCAGGGGTGGGGGGGGGGGCCGTGGCGATCGTCGTCGTGGTGGCCGCGGGGGGGGGGGGGTGGTCGTGGGGCCAATCCGGCTCCACCGCCGCCACGAGACGCTCCCACGGCCATCTTTCTACAACCCATGGTGCAGGCACATCTCCATGTGGCCCTTCCAGGCTCCCGATGGTGAGCCTTGTCCTGCCGGCCGCCATGCTTGCTGGTGCTCCTCCAGGGTTACACCCAGCGTTCTCCGGCGCCTCGCCCGTGCCTCCCAGTTGGAGCCAGGCGGCCTTGGCATACTCCTTCAGCACTATGAGCCTGACACCTCCTGTCGGCCCAGAGTAGATCGCCGACTCGGGGGCTACCTACCACACTACCCCCAACCCGGGTATACTCTCGTCCGTTCACCCTCCTTCCTCTCACCCTTCGTCCATCATGGTCGCAAATGGTTCATGTCTTCCTGTCACATCTGTGGGTGCCACCGGCACTCATGGCTCCTTTTGTCTTCCTGATGTTCTTGTTGCACCTTCGATGGTTCACAACCTTTTTATTTGTCGATTTACAGCTGACAATTCTTGTTTTGTGGAGTTTGACTTTTCTGGTCTTACTGTGAAGGATTTGGCTTCCCGGCGTCCTCTGCTCCGATGTGATAGCACGGGGCCCCTTTACACTCTTCGCTTCCCAGCGTCTGCCTCGCCTTCTTCGCCGTCTGATTTGTCAGCTGCTTTCGCCGCCACTGCTTCTTCCACTACTTGGCACCGGCGCCTCGGCCATCCTGGACGTGATGCCCTGATGCAGCTCTGTCATAGTTCCGACATTCGATGTACTCGGGTTCACGATGAGCATTTGTGTCATGCGTGCCAACTGGGCTGTCATGTTCGTCTTCCTTTTCATAGTTGTTTTTATGCGGCCCGCATTTTTGATCTTGTACATTGCAACCTATGGACGTCTCCTGTCATCAGTATTTCTGGCTATAAATACTATCTTGTGATCGTTGATGATTTCTCTCATTATTCGTGGACTTTTCCTTTATGTGCCAAGTCCTCGGATGCTTTTCCCGTGATTCTCCACTTTTTCGCTTGGGTGTCCACGCAGTTCGGTTTCACCATCAAGGCCGTCCAGTGCGGCAATGGACGTGAGTTCGATAACTCCATCTCTCGTGCCTTCTTCCTCACTCACGGTGTCCAGTTGCGCATGTCTTGCCCATATACCTCCTCTCAGAACGGCAAGGCTGAGCGCATGATTCGCACCACCAATGACACCATGCGCACTCTTCTGCTTCAGGCGTCACTTCTTGCTCGCTTCTGGGCTGAGTCTTCATAGTGCCACCTATCTCCTTAACCGTCTTCCTTCATTTTTGCCCGGCTCCCACACACCACACCACGCTCTTTTTTGGTACCCCTCACCGATGCGATCACCTTCGAGTCTTCGGGTGTGCGTGTTACCCTAACACCACAGCCACCGCTCCGCACAAGCTGGCTCCCCAGTCGACTCTCTGTGTCTTCCTCGGGTACTCTCCGGATCACAAGGGGTATCGATGTTTTGACCTTACCTCTCGTCGGGTCCTCATCTCTCGCCATGTGGTGTTTGATGAGTCTGTCTTCCCCTTCTCCACCACCACCACACCCACCGCCACCCCGGATCCTGACCTCTCCTCGTTGTTTCCCACTGACACGGTGGTCGCGCCACCTTTACAGTTGTATCCTGCAGGTACTGCTACACCGTGCTCTTCGCCGGGACCGTGCCCCAGCTCGCTGCCGGCCAGTGACACCCCTGGCCCTGCTCCCTGGCCGGGCATGGCGGGGTCACCTTCTGGGACGGCTCCCGTCACTGCACCTGACGCGGGTCCCGGGCCGTCGACTCCGGCACCACCTACGCGCTTCGTCCAACCGGTGCTCTCTACTAGCGCCGTGCACGGATAGCGTCGCCACCGCCACTGCCGCTGTCACCACCGGTGACCGCTTCTTCACCGGGCCCCTTTACACCGCAGGCGGCTTCTTCCCCGTTGGCGACGCCAACTCCGCCGCCGCGGCCCCCGGCTGCCCGTGTCGCGACGCCGGTGTACCACTGAAGGGTCGAGATGGCGGACTAGAGGGGGGTGAATAGTCCTTTCTAGAATCTAATCGCACCGGATAACCAAAATAAATGCGGAATTAAAACTATCGGTCTAATCAAGACTTCACCCCTCTATCTATGATCAAACACCGTACAAAATAATCCTAGGTTGAGCCACTAAGATGCAAGGCTAGGTAGTGCTCGCCTATCCAATACTAGGTTGCAAGGTCACACAAACTTAAACAACTAGTACTCAATCAAACCGGGGAGCACCTACATATACTAGTGAGCAAAGCGCACAAAGCCTAAGCCACTAGTAGTTCTCACTAGCACGGCTACATAAGCCTAACTAGTGAGCTCAATTGTTTAGCTACACAAACTAAGCAATGTGACTAGCAAGGCTACACAGGCCAACTAGCCACGCAATCGCTACTTCTAAGCTACACAAGCTAAGAAGGTAACTAACAAGCTAAACAAGCAAACTAGCTACACAAGAGCAACCACAACTCACTAGCACAAGTAAAGAACAACTAATAACAAGCTAGTGATCGGAGACTTTGCAAACCGACCAGAAGAGTAGACAAGTTGACACATCAATTTTTTACCGAGGTTCACTTGGTTGCCACCAAGCTAGTCCTCGTTGAGACAAGCTCCAAGGTTGTCGCCGGTCCTCTTGCTAGCGGTGACCCTCAAGTCACGGTCTCCTACCGGAGTGCTCACCACGAGCTCTAGCACTTAACCGCGTCGAACCATTTGTTGCTCTTCGTGTCTCCCTTTTACTAGAATTGCTCTTCGCGGTCTCCCGCGGGGTGAGCACAATCCCCCTCACAATGTCACTCCACGTGACTAGCAATCGGAGCACCACTCAATCTCCGAGCGTGCTTCACGATGCCCATAAGCCTCCAAGCCGTCTAGAAGGTGGCAACCTCCAAGAGTAATAAGCACCACCGGCTTACAACTCGATCACCTAGTGCCACACCTTGCAATCTCTCAATGCAACGCACTAGAATCACTCACTCGCAATCGGATGTAATCACTACAAGCATATGCGAGTCAGAGAGCTCTCAAGCACCACCAAGTAAGGACACAAAGTCCCCAATGTGTTCAGCAGCCAGCCAAGGCCGGCCAAGGCAACTACTTATAGCCCCAAGGGTTAAAGAGCCGTTGCCACGAAACCAGTCAGCAGAGCTAACCGGACGCTCACCAAGTGACGACCGGACGCGTCCGGTCGCTCCCGCGACGCCACGTGTCCTCGCCATTCGAAAGTAGCCATTGGCGTGCAACGGCTAACTCGCGTGCGCGCCACGCCACCTTGACCGGACGCGTCTGTCGTCCGACGGGCCAGCGGCGCCCGGCGTCGGTCACGCACGAGAAAACTCCCGCGAGCCAAAATCCCTGACCGGACGCGTCCGATCAGCCTTGACGAACTCCCCGGCGTCCGGTCTTCCTCAGCTTGCCAACACCTCGCCGTGCACGCCGACCGGACACGGCACCGGAGCGTCCGGTCCCGCGGCGTTCGGTCACCACCGAAAATGCCCAGACGCACACACTTGACCGGACGCGTTCGGTCCCTCCTGGACCAGCGTCCGGTCGAGTGTTTCTCAGCGAGAAACACTCCGACGACTTCGCCTCTATTTCCGGCCTTCGGCGCAATGGAAAATGAGCACTTCACTTCCACGAAAGCGCCGAATCTCGCCTCGCAAGCTCGGCGGGAGGGAGAGAGGATCCCAAACCCCTCTCAACCCGACAAGCACCATCCCCTTTGCAAATGTGCCAATACCACCAAGTGTACATCACCATGTGCAAGTGTGTTAGCATTTTCACAAACATTTTCCAAAGGGTTTTCTCTTCTTCTCACATCGCCACTTGATCCTAGCAACACGATGCACAGTTAGATCGCTCAAGTGACACTAGATGACCGATATGCAAACAAGTTTGCCCCTCTTGATAGTACAGCCATCTATCCTAAACCCGGTCATCTTCTCTACTCACCTATGACCGGTGAAATGGAAATGCCCTAGGTTATACCTTTGCCTTGCGCTTTCCACTCCATCACCTCCGATGTCGATGCAACACATGCACCGATAACTCCACATGAATAATATGATCCACTTCATATCATCACATGGCCTTTGGTCCATCGATCTTGACCTCACTTGCCCTTCACCATTGCTTCGGTCCTTCGGCGCCAATTCTTTGATCAAGCCTTCCGACACTCGGTACCAACGGCTTCAAAGCCTTCAACTTGCCTTTCACCCTCACGATCGGTCCATCAAGCCAAGTCTTGTCTCGATCTTCACCTCTAGCCACATGACTCCATGTCATGTATCATGCATTAAGCTCATTTATCACCTGTGGACTAATTTTCTGCATATCTCACATAAACACAATTAGTCCACCTAGGTTGTCACTCAATTACCAAAACCAAACAAGGACCTTTCAACCACCCACCGCTCCTTCACCGACACCCGCGTCATGTTCACCCTGTGGTGACGCGACACGCGGCTGGTACCCCGCAGCCCCGGGTTCTTATGGCGATGCCCGGCGACTCACAGGTCTCTCCTGTACCCTCTTCCGTCCGCGAGGCCTTGTCAGACCCTAACTGACGTCGCGCGATGGAAGAGGAGTACGCGGCACTCCTCGCCAACTGGTGCCCCATCTGCCAGGCTCCAATGTCGTCACCGGCAAGTGGATCTGGACACACAAGCGCCGGGCTGATGGCACTCTCGAGAGGTACAAGGCTCGCTGGGTTCTCCGGGGTTTCACTCAGCGCCCTGGGGTCGACTATGATGAGACTTTCAGCCCCGTGGTCAAGCCGGCCACCGTCCGCACGGTGCTCTCACTGGCTCTCACTCGCTCCTGACCTGTGCATCAGCTGGATGTCAAGAATGCTTTTCTGCATGGTCTTCTCACCGAGGCAGTTTATGCGGTCGACCAATGGGGTTTGTTGATTCTTCTCGCGACACATGGTGCGCCGGCTCAACAAGTCTCTCTACGGCCTCAAGCAGGCCCCTCGGGCATAGAACCATCGGTTTGCTGCTTTCCTACTGACACTGGGGTTTGTGGAGGCCAAGTCCGACACGTCACTGTTTATCTATCACCATGGAGCTGATGATAGACTAAGTCTAGTGCTTATCTAGTGTAATTGGTGGCTGTGTCCTCACCCTTATCTTTACCTTGCTTAGCACCTAAGTTTCCTGTTTTACCCTTTACTTGGCTCTCAAGAAGATGCCTATATGTACCCCCCCAAAACTGCCATTTTGGCTTGTACCCCCCCAAAACTGTCATTTTGGCTTGGCTAATGAAATAGAAAATCCGCCCCAAATCCTGAGATTTGTTCAACAATTGGTATCAGAGCTAGGGTTCACACCTGGGTTCTTCTACCTTCCCCAATCCCGGCCATGTCGCTGCACACTGTTTCTTCCTCCTCTTCCAATCGGTCCGGCCGCTCCATCACGTCCAGCGCAAGGCGCAGAGCCGACCCCGCCGTGGATGCTCGCCTCGAGGAGGCCGAGCGCGGGCAGTTGGAGGCGGAGTGCAGGCGGATGGAGGCGGAGCGGGCGTTCCTCGGAGGCGGAGGAGCTGGCCGCCGCAGCTGCTCGAGCGCAGCGCCTAGCAGCTGCTGAGCTCGCAGCCGCTGGCCGAAAGCAGGTCGCCGCAGACGCTGCTGCTGCTGCGCTGATGCGGCGGCGGGCTGCAAAGCTGCGCGACGAGGCGGCGGGCGGACGCGGGGCGGAAGCCGAAGCGGATTCCCGCTGCTCGCGAAGCGGACGCGCGGGCGCACGGGCCCGACGCAACCCTGCCGATGCGGATCCGCTGCTTCGGCGCGGATGCAGCGGATCCGGCCGGCTTCGGCAGCGCCTCAGCGGGGAGGCGGGCGACCTCGGCGTGCTTCGCGGGCGAGCCCCTGCAGCGGACGCGCGCACCTGCAGCGGGCCAGCGCGCAGCTGCTGGTGGACGCGGGCGGAGCAGCGGACCAGGGCGCGGGTGGCTACGACTTCGGTGACTTCGACCCTCGGGATCTCCCGGGGCGAGCCCAAGCAGCCCGGGAGCACCTGCACCAGGCGGACACCCTCCAGCAGCAGGGGGGCGCGCCACTGCAGCAGGCCATGCTGCTGCTGCTGCCGGGCGGCCATGCGGGGAGCACCTGCTGCAGGTGGCGCTGCTGCTGCTGCAGGCGCCCCTGCTGCTGCTGCAGGCGTCCCTGCTGCTGCTGCAGCGGCAGGCGGTCAGGCCCAGCGTGGCGAGCACGCCCCTCGCGGCTTCAACGGGCGGATACGGCCTCGATCCACGGGTCCAGCGCTATGGAGGCCCAGCGAAAGGAAGCGCAGCAGCAGCCGAGCAGCAGCGAAAGCGTTCTACGGCCGCGACCACGACGACGGGACCGGGCGCCATGAGGCGGCGGCGGACGCGACGACGCGATCGGCCCACGACGCGACCCGGACGGCTACGACGACGGCGTGCGGGAGTGCGGAGTGGATGGGATCTTTGGCGCACAGCCAGCCCTCACAGGCGGCGCGCCCCCCCTTCGCCGGAAGCGGAAGGCGTCCACCATCGTCAAGGACTCCGGCAGCGGGTGGCCCATGCTCACCAAGACCAACTACTCGAGTGGTCGATGCCGATGAAGGTCAAGCCCAGGCGCGAGACTTGTGGGAGGCGGTCCGGTACGGCGACGCCGACTTCTACGAGGATCGGCGCCAAGACCTGGAGGCCCTCCCTTGCTTTGCTGTCCCGATGGAGGTGGGAGCCACCCTCGCGGACAAGGCGACGGCGAAGGACGCATGGGACGCCATCGCCACCGCACGCATCGGCAGCGACCGCGCACGCAAGGCCACGCTGCTGAAGCTTCGCCAGGACTGGGCGAACCTGGCGTTCAAGCCAGGCGAGGACATCGGCGACTTCTCCGTCCGCCTCGCCATTCTGACAGCGGTGGAGGAATGCGGCGACCGACATCACCGAGGAGAGAGCCGTCAGCTCCTCACCGTCGTCCCAAGGAAGTACAAGCAGCTCGCCTCGTCGATCATCACCCTCACGGACCTCGGCAACTGACGGTCGGGGGTGTGACGGGTCGCCTCAAGGCCGCCCGGCGGGCTCGAGCAGCTGCCTCGCCCCCGGGCCGGTCTCCATCGGCGGCAAGCTTCTCTTCACCAAGGAAGCAGTGGCGTGCGCGCCAAAAAGGAGCAGACAGAAGAAGGCGGAGTCTTAAATCGTCTGGCCGACGCAAGTGTCGACCGCGCGCCAAAGCCGCAAGGCTCGGCGCGTGGTGGCGCTCAGCAGCGCCCGGCGGTGCCCGGCAAGCGACTTCGGGGCGACATCTGCAAGAAGTGCGGGAAGACCGGCCCACTGGGCCAAGGATCGCCGCCGAGGCGCCCGCGCGACGTTCAGGCACACGTTGTGCGGCGCAGGAGAGTGACGGCGGCTGCATTTCCTTGTCCATGGGAGCATCGAGCTGCACTCCTCTCCTGCACCATCCGCCGCCGCTCTCCTCCACTTCGACGAGCCGCGCGCCCACGCCTTCCTCGGCTCCGGTACGAGCGACGAGAAGATTGACGGCTGGTACCTCGACACCGGCGCCACCCACCACATGACCGGGCGGCGGGAGTACTTCTCCGACTTGGACTCCAGCGTGCGAGGCACCGTCAAGTTCGGGGACTCCTCCACCGTGGAGATCAAGGGTGCCGGCTCCGTCATCTTCACCGCCAAGACGGGCGAGCACCGGCTTCTCACCGGCGTCTACTACATCCCTGCGCTCAGGAACTCCATCATCAGCCTGGGGCAGCTGGACGAGAACGGGTCGCGCGTGGAGATCGAGCATGGTGTGTTGCGGGTGCGGGACCGCAGCCACCGGCTTCTCGCCAAGGTAAAGCAGGGGGGGAGCAACCGCCTACGTCCTTCACGCAGGTGGCGCAGCCTCTGTCTTGCAGCTTCGCCCGCGACGACGGCGCTGGAGGTCGCCGGCGTCCGGAACAGAGCGGTGGTGGCCACCGCCCGCGCCCTCCTCAAGCTGCAGAGGATGCCGGCGATCTATCTGGGAGAGGCGGTGATGACCGCCGCCCACCTCCTCAACCGCTCGCCCACCAAGGCACTCGACGGCAAGACGCCTTACGAGGCATGGCACGGACGCAAGCCGGCGGTCAACTACTTCCGCGTCTTCGGCTGTCTCGCGTTCGTCAAGGAGCTTGGCCACGTTGGCAAGCTCGACGACCGGAGCACTCCTGGGGTCTTCATCGGCTACCCCGACGGCGTGAAGGGCTACCGCATCCTCGACCCCGAGACACAGCGCGTGCGCATCGCACGTGACGTGGTGTTCGACGAAGGGCGAGGCTGGACATGGGGCAAGATGGTCGACGACGGTTCGGCTTCGACACTTAGCGACTTCGTCGTCGACTACGTCCACTTCGAGGGAGCTGGGGGAGCTAGCAGCTCGTCTTCACCGAGCTCATCTACCTCTACACCACGCTCGCCATCGGCTCCGGCGAGTCCACCGCCGGCCACGCCCCGTGCTCCTACACCGGAGCCTGCTGCCACGCCCCGCGCCACTACTACGCCCGCTTCTACACCGGAGGCACCTGCAGCAGCCCGCACCCCTACACCGGAACGGCTGCCCCTGCCTACACCGCGCTCTCCACCGGTGCACACTTCCCTCAGATCGACTCCATTTGGCCGGTCCACGGCGAGCGGCGCACCGTGGAGTTCGCCACTCCGCTGTCCCCACGACGAGGACCGCATCGACGCTTACTACGACGGCGAGCCCCTCTCGCTACCGCACCATGGACGACATCCTCGGCGAGCAGCCCGTCCCCGAGCTTGCTCAGCACGACTTCGAGGCGGAGCTACTCCTCGTCGTCGGCGACGAGCGAGCCCCTCTCTTCGCCGAGGCGGAGGGAGATGCGGCTTGGCGGGCCGCGATGAAGGAGATGGACTCGTCGAGCGGAACCGCACGTGGGAGCTTGCTGATCTTCCGACCGGCCACCGCGCTATCACCCTTAAGTGGGTGTACAAGCTGAAGAAAGACGAGACCGGGCGGTGATCAAGCACAAGGCGAGGCTGGTGGCTCGTGGCTTCGTACAGCAGGAGGGAGTCGACTTCGACGACTCCTTCGCGCCTGTTGCACGGATGGAGTCCGTCCGGCTCCTCCTCGCGCTAGCTGCCCAGGAGGGTTGGCGCGTCCACCACATGGACGTCAAGTCGGCCTTCCTCAACGGCGATCTGAAGGAAGAAGTCTACGTTCGCCAGCCGCCGGGATTCGTCATCCCCGGCAAGGAGGGCAAGGTCCTCCGCCTGCGCAAGGCCCTCTACGGCTTGCGGCAGGCACCGTGAGCATGGAACGCCAAGCTGGATTCCACCCTCAAGCAAATGGGGTTCCAGCAGAGTCCTCACGAGGCCGCCGTCTACCGGCGGGGCAAGGGAGGCAATGCCCTGTTGGTGGGCGTGTACGTCGACGACTTGGTGATCACCGGCACCAAGGAGGAGGAGATTGAGGCATTCAAGGCGGAGATGAAGTCCGTCTTCCAGATGAGCGACCTCGGCCTTCTCTCCTTCTACTTGGGAATCGAGGTCCACCAGGACAGCTCCGGCATCTCGCTTCGCCAAACTGCCTGCGCCAAGCGGATCGTCGAGTTGGGTGGCCTCACCGGTTGCAACCCAGCTCACACCCCCATGGAGGAGAAGCTGAAGCTGAGCCGGGAGAGCACGGCAAAGGAGGTGGACGCGACGCAGTACCGGCGCATTGTGAGGAGTCTTCGCTACCTCGTCCACACGCGCCCGGACTTGGCGTTCGCCGTGGGCTACGTCAGTCGGTTCATGCAGCGACCGACGACGGAGCACCAAGCAGCCGTGAAGAGGATCCTCCGCTACGTCTCGGGGACCTCCGACTACGGCTTGCGCTACCCGAGGTGCCCCG
Source organism: Chrysopogon serrulatus (assembly GCA_015844335.1). NCBI lineage: Eukaryota > Viridiplantae > Streptophyta > Magnoliopsida > Poales > Poaceae > Chrysopogon > Chrysopogon serrulatus. The sequence continues at coordinate 48,966 of JADLZL010001516.1, forward strand.
GAGCGGCGCACTTCATTGGGTACAGTGGCGGTGACCACGCCCGGCGACATCGACACGAGCAAGAGCACGAGCGGGGACGCTATTCTTCCTCGGCAAGTGTCTTGTGAGTGGCAGTCCATCAAGCGGCGGTGGTGGCTTTGTCAAGCTGCGAGGCGGAGTACATCGCTGCCACTACCGCTTCCACACAAGCGCTTTGGCTGGCCCGTTTCTTTGGGTGATCTCCTTGGGAGGGAAGCTGAAGCGGTGCAGGTGAGGGTGGACAGCAAGTCTGCCTTGGCATTGGCGAAGAACCCCGTCTTCCACGAGCGTAGCAAGCACATTCGAGTGAGGTACCACTTCATCAGGTTGGAGGAGGGGAGCGTCAAGGCTGGGTACATCAACACCTCGGATCAGCTCGCTGACTTCCTCACCAAGTCCCTCGGGCGAGTCAAGTTCCGGGAGCTTCGCACCAGATTGGGATGGCTCGAATCCACCCGGAGGCAACGCACAAGCCTTAGGGGGAGATTGATAGACTAAGTCTAGTGCTTATCTAGTGTAATTGGTGGCTGTGTCCCCACCCTTATCTTTACCTTGCTTAGCACCTAAGTTTCCTGTTTTACCCTTTACTTGGCTCTCAAGAAGATGCCTATATGTATCCCCCCAAAACTGCCATTTTGGCTTGGCTAATGAAATAGAAAATCTGCCCCAAATCCTGAGATTTGTTCAACAGCTGAGACCGTGTACCTGCTGCTCTATGTTGATGATATTGTCCTCACAGCCTCCAGTGAGTCACTCCTCCGCCGCATCATCACCTCTCTTCAGCAGGAGTTTGCTATGAAGGATCTGGGCGTGCTCCACCACTTCCTCGGGGTCACTGTTGACTGTTACTTCTTCACCAGCGGCAGTATATTCTTAATATCCTGGAGCGAGCTGGGATGACTGACTGCAACCCCTGCTCCACTCCGGTTGACACACAGGGCAAACTGTCAGAGACCGAGGGTACCCCAGTGACCGATCCCACTGCATATCGGAGTCTTGCTGGTGCACTTCAGTACCTCACCTTCACCCGGCCCGACATCACCTATGCAGTTCAGCAGCTCTGTCTCCATAGGCCTCCCGCTCCAATGCTGAGGCTGAGTACCACGCTGTCGCCAACGGGGTGGCTGAGGCCTCCTGGCTCCGGCAGCTTCTTGGAGAGCTCCATAGCCCTCTCCACCGGAGCACGCTGGTCTACGGCGACAATGTCAGTGCGGTCTACCTCTCCACCAACCCCGTTCAGCACCAACGGACCAAACATGTGGAGATCGACCTTCACTTCGTCCATGATCGGGTAGCCATCGGCGAGGTTCGGGTCCTTCACGTACTGACCACCTCCCAGTTCGCCGACATCTTTACCAAGGGCCTCCCGCCCCTCGACCTTCACCCGGTTTCGCTCCAGCCTCAACAACATCACCCGGTGGCTAGTTGCGTGCGGGGGGGGGGGCTCGTGTGTACTCCTTTTCATGTCTAGTGCGGAACTCCGCTGCGCCGGTAGTTCAGACTGCGCGGGAGGGGGGTGGGGGTTGGGGTTGGAGTATGTGTGTATTATGCCCATGAGGCTAAGGCCATGAGGCCCATGTATGAGACTATATGCTAACCTTCTAGGGTTAAGCCCAATAATCACAATTTCCAGCACTTCCTTTCTCATTAACTTAAATATTAATTAGTCAAGTATCTCAAGCTTATTTTCTTTGTCGTCGACATGTCTTCCTATTACCCTATGTCCATCCTGTTCTCCAAGTCCAACTATACGTTCAATCATTGCCATAGTATTATAGAGCCATACTATCTCATCATGCTTTCTAGTGTCACTAAAGAGTCCTAGGCTATCTTGTAACAGTCAACTAGTTAGACATCAAGAAACGAAGTCATCACTTGTCAGAGATTGTGTGTACTTACTTTTGCCCTTGACTTAGTAGTGATCAATAACAGCACCAATATCATTTCGCATCTTGTTTCCACCCCTGTTGTTGATGCTTCCTATGCCAAACACATTACCAGTAACATTGCAAACACTGCCATTTTGCATTTTTTTTCCAAACTAGGTTGGAGAGCTGCTTGCCATTTCATTGAGATAGATAAAGAAATACAATGGGCTGAAAACAGAGGCCCAGCCCAAGTACAAAAACCCACTCACACCCCCGAGGAAAAAAAAAAAAAAAAAAAAAAAAAACCCTTACGACAGACAAAGAAGAAAAACTTGACCAAGGACCACCAGAGCGTAAACCATTTTGCATGTTACTTCACATGGAGTCAGTTTTAGCATGTCTTCTGTCCTTTCCTTTGGAAAAAGAAGCTAATCACTAGGCTGCAAATTTCCAAGGGATTTCATTGCTTCTGAAGTGAGGGACTAACACAAACATGGAGGACCATTTCTGTGGTTATGATTGATTCTGCCCTGACTGTATTAGCTAAGTTAGATTGAATTAATTAAGTGTCCACTGCCTAATAAATGTAACGTTAGTGGCATTATTCATCAAATCAAGAATGGAAGATATTTACCTATCAAACTCTTAATCCTGCTCCCTAGTTGTCACTGCTTTCTCGTCCTCATGCCAGCCTCATCCTGCTTTGTCACGCTGTACCAGCCCTGAGGCAACTAGATGTGCTGTCCTGTTTGGATCTACTTACTGGGCATGAGCTTTTTTGAATTCTACTTATTTTATAAGTTGCTTTTGTAAAAAGAGAAACAGGGGAAAAGCCTACCGTTTGGCCAATCGCTTTTGATATTGGGGAGAAAGAGGTACGGCGACCTCCCTGTCAGTGCCGAGGAGGATGATGGGGAATGTCAGGTGGCCCATTGCTCCATGGCCGCTTCGGCAATCCATGGTGTCCTCTATAGTTCCACCACCGCTACTCTCGCCCCCCACTCATGTGATGTTGCTGCTGCTCGAGCTCGGTTGAGGGAGCTCATCAGAATGAGGGAGACGAGCGACTGCTCTAGTTAGGGGAGCAGAGCACGTAGAGCGAGATCGAAGGCCGATGCCACAGCTTTTGATGGCACCACAAATGGGCGTGAGTGGGGCTGGAAGGCGGTGCGAGGAAGACAGGCAAGGGTGGAGCTGGTGGGGGCAGTCAGCTATGCCAGTGTGGATGGGGCAACCGCGCAACTGTGCAAGGTATATGGGAGAAGCTGAAAAAGCTTGCATGGGCTTCTGGCTTCTCAGAGGTCCACATTAAAGGAAGAGAAGCGCTTAGGAAATATGCTCATGAGAAGCTTTCCATTTGGCCACTAAGCGCTTTGCTTTTAAGTTAAGCCACCAAAGAAGCAGATCCAAATAGGGCGAAATCCTGAAGCTTCCCCCTCCAACCTTATAGATATCACTTTGATACTTCAACCTCCCAGGACCAATAATTCTTACAAAAGTTTGCACATTTGTATAGTCACTATTAACTACTGAAGTTGAAAAAGGTTGACTTTTATATTTTTATTTTTATTTTGCAGGTGGAATTATGATGAATCTACAAGCAGTCTGTATAAAGATTACAATGTTGACAATTAAGTAGGTTTCTGACATTCATTGTTTTTGAAGAATTATACATCTAGTTATTTTCAATGGCAAATCAAGGGATTAGCTGAAATATGGTTTGTGTTGTGGTATGCTACCTTTGATTGTGTTCATGCAATCAGCAATCCTATAATTATCTGATGTAAGCTCAAGTCTATGATATATACTCCCTCCATCCCAAATTGTAAGTCATTTCAACTTCTTAGAGAGTCAAAGCATTTCAAGTTTGCTCAAATTTATATAACAAACTAATAACATTCATGATACCTAAGTATATCATTAGATCCTTTATTAATTATATTTTCATAGTGTATCTATTTGATGTTATAAATCTTGTAATTCTTTCTATAACTTTGGTCAAACTTGAGATGTTTTGATTCCACAAGAAAATTGGAATGACTCACAATTTTGGATAGGGGGAGTACAAATTAATTAATAAGATGTCTTCCACAGGCCTGTAAATGTTTGGAAGATGGAGTGTGGCTAGAAGAGGGTATAGTTGGCTGGCTCTATTATTGCTATGTCATATCAGGCCGTATAAACTCCTTTCCTGTGTACCACAATACTCTCTCTATTTCAAATTATAAGTTGTTTTAACTTTTTTTAACATCGATATTGTTATGTATCTAGACAAGTCAAAGTGACTTATAATTTGGAACCAAGGGAGTATGAGATTGTCCTCCTTTGCTCTAATTAGCTTCAGTGTAGTTTGTAAAAAACGCAGTTCTCTGGTTGCTCGATAATAGCTATTAACATCGATTTTGATCACTACCAAATCCTGCTTATTGTTGCAGGCGAAGCTGTTTCTGTAGAACGTTGGTGAGTGCCTGTAGGGAATTTAGTGGTTTGCCTGCAGATGCTGCAGTCAGCTGTTCCCTCTTGTCGCACCCAGTGAAGTTCTTGATGTAAAAGTGCGCTCGACATGATTCTAGAGTTAATTGTTTCTTTTTTCTTATTCCGTTTGTTGTCTAAGTGGTCGGTGCTCTTGCCGGCTAGCCCCCATCCAAGGTGCTGAAGTAATATTGTCACGAATGTATGTGCGTCAAGACCCTCCCTGCTGCTGGCAGCAAAGGTGGTTGCCATGCTTCTTCAAAGGAAAAGACAATATAGTGATGGAATGAAGTCCGATGCCCAGAACTTAAAGCTAGAATAAGTCTGTGCCCCGGACAGTTCTCAAAGAGGAAACTCATCTGGGCTTCCTGGAATAAATGTTTAAGAGTGACTGTAATCGAGAGAAAGAGAATGAATCCACCTGCCCTTTTCTATTGAATGGCCTCTGTTTATATATGGGATGAAAGGACACCATGGGCGTTGGGAGTGTTTGTTCAGGAACCACCTTACAACGTTCCTGAATGGATATCCCTCCTGGTGATGTCGGTTCATATGAGGAGACGTCTGTTCAAGAAACGTCGTCCTTAGTTACGCAGAGATTTTATATTGATCGTGATCTAAGGTTAGGAGTTAATCCACACCACTAATGTGTGTGGATGTGATCACTCTAATCCTATCGATTCATCTCTTGAGGCAACATATTGCTTTTTAACATTTCCCCTTGATCATATCCAGTCTTGAGATCAATCAATGACTTTAGAACCTCCAAAAAACCTTGTAGGAAAATATATCATTAAACTTCTCAAAAACCTATGAGAAAAACAGGAAATGATATGAAATTGTAAACTTATATGGGAAAACCTTTATAGGAAAAAGCCCATAATTTAGTTTACAACAATATTATGATGGTCTATGGGCCATAATTAGTATAATCTCCCCAAAACCACGTGGGAAAATATGAGAGGAAAAAATGTCTTTGATATTCCTTTTAAAAAACTCTTATGAGAAAAATAGGAAATATGACACGTTATAAATTTAATATTGTCTCATTAAAAAGTTTATTTCTGAGAAAGTTTATAAACACTCATAATAAGAAAAGAGTGCAATATAGTGCTTAAACACGTATTACTATTTTCAAAGTACCTCCCCCTGAAGCTTGCAAGTCTTGAAGTCGTCGCATACCAAACCATGCATAAAATTTTGGAACGTGGTACCTAGTAGTGACTTGGTGAATAAATCTTCAAGATTATCACAAGATATTGTTTACAAGATGTTTGATTTCTCCATTCTGTTATAATTCATGAGGAGAGAATAACTTAGGAGAAATGTCTTTATTTATATTTCTTTTGATATAACCTATTTCCATATGTGTAACACAAGTAGCATTATCTTCACAGATAATTATGGATGATTCAATGAAACCAATTCCACTAGATTATTGTATGTGATTAATCATTCTGCGAACCATACATATTCATGTGTGCTTTATATAGTGCAACAATTTCGGAATAATTTTAGGGGTTACCACTATCTAAGAGTCTGATTAGAGGACTTCCATGATATTGCAGTTCCTCCATATAAAAATGCAAAGCATGTCTAGGATCGGCCATTACGAGGATCATATAACTAATCATAGTTGGATCTTGGTTTCTTTGAAAAATAATCCAAGATTTTTGGTGTCATTGAGATATCTTAAGATATGTTTAGCTCTCTTCTAATGATGTTTAGTTGGAGCAACACTTGCGGGTGGAGAAGGCCGTGGGGCTATCTATGGAGTTATTTGACCGGGAGCTTCGCACTTGCGAGGAGCTCCAACGAGGACTAGGAGATACGTGAGTTCATCGATACCTCGATAAAAATATCGGCGTTAAATGGGATTTTGCATCTCTATCTCCCTTTACCTTTCGCACTTAATTTATGTATCTTGGTTGTGTGCTTAATTACTTTCCTAGCTTAGTGTGATTGGCTAATTGATAGGATTGGAACCTAGGGTGTATAACTCTTTTGCAGTAGAGATAGCAACAACTTAGAAACCTGTAGTTGCACATCTAGATAGTTTACTTTGTTGCGTAGGTTTTGAGGTTGTTTTAAGGCAATAGTTTATAAATGATTTTTAAGTTGTCTAATTCACCCCCTCTCATGCGTCTTGGTCCGTTCAATCCCACCTCGCAGAGTGGAAAGGGATACTATAGTGGAATCGTAGCTAATTGGAGGGCACCTTTGAGTGGTTGTTTTGGTACCATTGGTGGGCTAGCTTGCTTGCGAACCATCACTCGTTGTGCCACAACGAGGATGTAGGTTACCAGCAATCAACCGAATCTTGAGGATATATCTTGTGTCTCTTGTGTGGTGCTTATGATTAGATTAGTAAACAGAGCTATTAGAATTGAGTAGGAGGCTTGCTTGGGTGAAATAAAGTTAGAGCAAGTAGTTGTTAGTATGGCTCCTTAATGTACTTGTATTTGTAGAAAAAATTTTATAAGCTATTCATCCCCCACTAGCCATCTAGATTCTTTCATTTGGTATTTATTAAACTGGCTATACAATTTCAGAAATAAAGTGATATGTAGAAGATATGTGGATATGAGGTACACAGTCAAGGAATATATGACATGGTTCCAAATGTTTTGCTTTAACAGGTAAAAGAGCAACAAAAATGATTGATAAATCAATTGGTTTTTCAAGTCGCCAAAAAAAGTACGGGAGCATATTTGTTGTTTTTCTCTAACCATTTTCAATATCTCTCTCTCCTAAGAGCCAGAAGGCAATTCTGCAACAAAAATCCTAAATTATTTTTAAATCACCCTGATTACTTCTATATTTTCTCTCTAGTACATTTGCATTGGGAATCCTCCATCTCTCATTATTTTCTCATGTCCTTCAAACTCTAAATTGGTTGATTGGATATACCATATCTATCTGCATAATTGGATCAATTTCCCCAAGTGCGGAAAGATTGAGAGTTGAGATAAGGAGTTATTGAAGATAGGTTTTTTCAATCTTGCCAAAAAATCATGATTGAGAGTGGGTTTTGGAAACTCTTGGGGATGCTCTAAGCATGGTTAATCTAGGAGCTAGTGGATGGCTTTGTTCAACAAAACGATATTCAGGATCACCATGGCTGCAAGTTGACACAATCTAGCTCTTAATCTAGCAAGTCTACTTATGCTGCCTTTTCTTTGTTGGGCACCCATCAAGTTTTTCCCTTGCAGAAGGATTTGGAAAAGTTATTCTTCTTTGTGCTGCAGATTTTTCACTTGGCTAGCTATAAACAACAGATGTTGGACAGCGAATCGCCATGCTAGGCTTGGCTGCACCATGTGGCTCCTTGTCTTTTATGGTCAAAACGAAGAAACAGCCAATTATTGATTTTATGTGTTTTCAATCGTCAAATTTGGTTCCCGGCCCTTGGACTTGGTTGATGCAACTTTGGCAACGGAACAACGTTACATAGTGGGGGACACATCATTAGGAGTATTGTTCCTATCCTCCAAATCATTAAGGATGAATATGATTATGGTGTGCGTCGGGTCTTAGCGAGTTCTTTTTTAGGTCGTCACTATAATCCCAACAGCATAGGCTATGGTGTCTTTGGTATGGTTCTTTTTTGTTTTGTTAGACCAGGCTCAATAGGAGTTTCATGTAAAGCTTCATTTGTGTTAAATATATTGTCACATACCTATATTCAATGACATGGTAGTGTATTTAAGAAGAGAAAAAAAGTGACATAGGGATAAAACTTTGTTGGCATATTTTAATAATCATTGACACACGGCTCTGTAAAAAGACGAAGGAACGGGTATTGTCATAGCTTTTGACTCTCCCACCACTATGAAACATCAAAAAAAAAAAAATTCTAAAGGATTAACCAGAGAAACGGTTACAGATAGACCGTCACAGAATGAACTGGCAACTGCCGGAAGGCAACGTGATCAGGACGTGAAGCAATACCTGCAGGAGGCATCGCGACCACAGGACGTCAGCAATCCATATTCATAGCGAAGACGTTTTTTCTTTTTGGTGGTGTATAACAGTCCGTATCAACCATCCATACCCAAAATTCCATACCAGACCTCAAGAATATGCAAATGAATACATGGGTTACGTAGCACAAAACTCTGACAAAATAATTGAATTTTACACAAATAAGGTTTCCTGTAAGTGTCACTTCAAAAGCCCACAGGGCTCACTTATTATCTCCAAGATTTGTGTGGTAACCCCTGTCTTCTATGTATGCAAAATGGCAATATATCCATCGGTGGTATACCAATCTTGTATATGTACAGATGATGCTTCGGACAAGAGCACGGTGATGCAAAGAGCTAATGAGGTTCAGCAGAAGGGTTTGTCAGAAGATCCAGTGCACGTTTCAGGTGATCCACAGCAACAGATACATCATCGAATGCAAGAGCACCAACCGCAAATCTGGCTGCCTTGTGAGCCTCAGCAATCTTCTCAACTTCAGGCTGGTAACTGCTATCATATTTATACTGGCTAGCTGGTGGTGCAGCTGGAGTAGTAACTTGAGGTGAAGAGTCAGCAGTTGAGTGGTAGTGTGTTGGGGCGGAGGAATTTGAGGCAGGAGTGTATGATGTAGCTGCAGGACCATCACTTGCAGGATAGAATGATGATTGATGCGTTGGGACAGAAGGTGATGTGCTGTCCTGGAAACTTGGATATGACTGGAAATTAGGGTAGTTGTATGGAGCAGCTGGGGCTTCGGTGGAGTAGTAGTTTTGAGAGGTGTGCTGAGGGTCAATTGTGTAGGGTGGGGGTTGATATGCCTGAGGGTAAGCCGAAATATCTGGTTTATCATTGCTGTGAGGATTGTAGCCATCATTGGAAGGGTGACCTGTCCTGGTGTAAGGAGGTGGGGAATAATTGGAAGGTGGTTTGTGGACCTCACTGGTAGGGTAATCTGTGCTTGTGTAGGGGGGAGATGAATAATTGGGGGATGATTTGTGAAAATCAGAAGAAGGGTAATCTGTTGCTTGGTAAGAGGGGGAGGAATAAGATTGTGATGGAGAAGGATGCTGGGATTGTGAGGGTGGTGGGGATGAATAGGGTAACTGGGTAGAGGGATGGTCATTGAACTCTGTACTTTGGCGAGGAACATTATTTCCTGGCTGCACAGCAGAAAAGCTATCCCGCCTACTAAAATCCTGTGCACAAAATGATATATCAAAAAATTAGAGATGTTTTGTTCAACGAAACCATGTAAAAATATTATAAATCTTAAGTACTAAAGCGAAGCTGGGAAAATAACCATGTTGACAGGTCGGGGGGATGCTTCACTGCCCTGGTGTACACTGCTGAAGGAAGGACTTTGCCCCATGTCCTGTTTACGGTACCAAACAATACAAAAGTTGAGAACCAGTGAATGCCAAAATTCAAAGCATAATCAGTGTTTTACTGTACAGTTTAAGATATTTCAAGCCTAGTGAAATGACATATATGGAAGCATTGAAGAAAGGTTGGAGGAAATCCTGACTGAATGTAAGTTACAACAAGTTAAATGAACAAAAATATTTCTGCCTTGTGTCCGTTCATTTGAAACAGGAAAATTAAGGTAACAGAACTCTACAGAATCTATCCATGAATACACGAATTAAGAGTGTTGACAATATACAATTAAGGAAATTGAATGTATGTTGGATGGGCAATACATTTAATATGCAGTCACTGATAAACAGAAGCTATCTAATAAGATTTGAGTAACCTATGAGAAGGAACATTAGGATTGGTGTTAGCAACATTGAAGCAAATTATACTGCTATAGTAGACAGAAAGAGGCAATTTCACACTAGCTAAGAGTGTGAGCATGGTGATAGTCATTCAGAATTCAGAAACCACTGCTAGTGAGTCAGGATAGTTACCTGAGAAATGGTGGTGGTATTGACAGGCGCTTCATCTTTATCCCCACCAGGTGGTCCAGCTTCAGGCTTCCGGCCTTCTTTGAGAGCTTTTCTTATTTCAGCAGCTTTCCAGATGGCATATTTCTGTTTTTGCTCAATCTGCTCAAGACAATAAAACCGAATGTTAAACATCGATACATACAGATATGTTCATTGAACCTTTCAGTATAGGCCTAGGAGCATCAAGATTATATAGTAACAAATGCATTTGTAGGCAATAACATAATAAACTTACATCAGGTTGAAGCTCACCAAACTGGTTAAGAATCTCGAAGAAGATGCTTGCAGCATAGAAGGTTTTAGCAGTGTTTCTGCAAGATTAATTTGGCATGTATTAGTCACACTCTGTAAAAAGATGATACCATAATGATTGAAGCAGAATGGAAATTTCGCGAGGTGTGATACATGTCAGCTCGTCCAGCACGGTCCTGTTTATCTGCTTTAGCAAAGACGTTTAATGCGAAACCCTCCAAATGAAGATTGTCATCGGGCCCCAAAGTCAACGATTTCTTGTCCTGGAGGATGACAAAACATATTTAGACTAAGTGATGAAATGGAAAACATATGAATTTGTCAGGCATATCAAAACCAATTGCAGGCTACATGCTACATCTGTGTTACTGGTGAATGAGTAGGTAAATTTTAATGTCACAGTTACCCCACATATAATGTTACACTACCAAAGCTGTTAAAGGTGGTGGGACAGCTGCTGAATTCATACAATCAATTAATACAACGAGCTCAAAAGGTCAATCAGTACCTTAGCCATAAACATCTAGTTCTAGGGGAAAAGAAATTGCAGTTACAAGCAGAAATAAAGTAGTAGAATTACAAATATGCTGGTCCTATACCAGTCAGTGTGAAATTGAAGTCAGTATTTCCATACTTCCATCATAAAAAGCAAAAGCCATCTGAATAAGTTCATATTGTTTTCTTAGGTATTGGCGTATTGTCAAATGTCGAGAACCCAAATATAATATGCAGATATGATAATCAATCCAACCCACACATCCATAACTTTTCCAATTGATAGACCTCATATATGAGTCAAATGCTAAGCAAAAAAAGCAAGACACCAGCATTCCAATTTCAAGACAATAAGAGATTCGATCTAGTGCTGGCACGAAATATGATTGCATAAGACATTTAATGAAGGTCATTTGTGTTTTAAACTTTTTTTAGTGTTTATTAAAAGAATTACCAACTTCCAGATTTTTACTAAATTTGTATAGTTCTGGACATGCTTGCATTATGCCAGATTAACACTGGTGAAATCTGTCTTCACAAATTGTTATACAGCATGATAGCAACAAGTCAAGCTCAGCAATATAACAAAGGTCCTACCACATGAATGCTATAAGTAGTCAAAGCATAAACCCCCACTCTAGTATCCTTGTTACAGACATTACTTGGTTCAACATATCCAAACAGACCCTATAATTCTATAATCTATACCAATGATTTGACATATATCCAAATCGAACCTACAATTCTATATTGATGGAACAATCAATTTCTACTGATATCAGTTGTACAGAAAGATTGAAACGTTTCACTAAGACAACATCCAAAATGCTTTTCTGGTTGCCACCATAGGAGCCTATAATAGATAGATCTAAAATGGAAATGAACCACTGCAATTGTTTAATCCAACTGAACGAGAGAGAGGAACCAGATGTAGGCACGTGCCTTCTCGAGCTGGTTCATGAGGGAGATGAGGATGGAGTTCGTGGTCTTGGTGCGCTCCTTCTGGGGTATCCTCAGCCCCTTCTCCATGGCGTAGAGCCGACCTGCCCAAACCCGACCGAACCCAAATCGAATCAAAACCCTAACCAACAGGATGCGATCAGGACCGAACCGAAGAGGCGGGACAAGCGTCTCTCACAGTAGTACGCCACGAGGGGCTCGTGCTTCTGCAGCTCGTCGGCGCGCTGCAGGTAGGGCAGCAGCCCCTTGGCGGGCTCCGACTCGCTCCCCATCGGCGGCGGGAGATGCCCAAACGCGGGCGCGGCCCGGATTCGGCGGATGAGATCCCCGGAGGTTGGAGATGGCGGCGGAGTGAGCGCCGGGCGGATTGGTTTGATTTGGGTGAGGAGTCGTTGCAGCTGCTGCTTCGTCGGGAAGGAAACAGAGGAGAGAGAGAGAGGAGAGAAGCTTCCGATCGTGGTGGTAGTTTTGCAGGGAGGCACCTCAGGTTGTCACGCGTTTGCAACTGAGTCCTCCCTCGGCTGAAGCTGGCAGCTCTCGGCCGTCCGATCTCGCGAGTCAGGATGATCGGTTTGCGCACGGCAGCGATAGAATAGAACCGCTCATTTCTTGTTTATGTTATAATGTTATCCTGCGGTGTTTGAACTGTGGTTTGTTAATTGCGTGTAAGGTTATGTATGTACACGTCATCACTAATCAGCGTCCGGATCTACTAAAAAACTACGGTGCTAAAAAGGTCATTTTTAGGATTTTTAGGACAATTGAGTTTATATGAAATATGAATTAGATAGATTTTCAATTTCAATGCTACAGTGTTATTTTCACTTTTGAGGTTTCGCACATTTTCCAACTTTGGATACATGCAAAGCAATGTATCTTTCCTACACTCTTATCACTTTAATCATTTTTTTTACCTTTTTCCTCCGTACTTTAATCTCATCATCTCTATTAAACCTTTTACTCAGCCTACGTGTTCTCATTTATCATTCTCCTTTTGTCACTTATTTTCTGAGTTTTGGTATCTTTTGTACCTCCTTATCCAGGGGCAAAGCTTTGACGAGGCTATGGTGAACCATAGAGCCTTGACAAACAAAAGATTATATTGATTTGAGTAGCCATTGCCTATTGTTTATGATATTTAGAACTTAGTTAGTTCCTCCTAGTATTTGCTCAAATATCAGCATTGTTCATAACTCGAACTATAGTTCGCTCATATCATTGTTGTGCCTCACAAATAGGGGCGGTCCAACGTGAGCGCCAGGGGCCTCAATCCTTCATACCCTATATGGACTATGGAGCCCCTCAAAGCATCCCAGCAATTTTTATATATGGTTAAAGAAAATGAAGGGTAAAAAAATGGAGAAAGAGGTATATAAAAGTAGAAAGAAGAAGAAGAGAAGGAAAGAGGACCAAGCATAGCTCGAGTGGTTCGCTATTCGGGAGCAGCTGCTCGCGGGTTTGAGCCCCGGCTGGGCCGAACTGCGTGCGCCTCACTAGGGACTTTTCCCCCGAGGGAGCCGAGTGCTGTGTGTGAGTAGTGTTTGTGTGAGTGTATGGTGGACATGTTCTGAGAAATCTCGGGCAGTCTTATCAGTACTTGAGTATGCAGTCAATATACTCCCTCCGTCCCTAAATATATGAAGTTTTCGTTTTTTGATAAACAACTGTCAGCAATTTTTATAAATAATAAGTATCATCGATTATATCATAATTAATATCATCGGAAAGATCTTTAAATCTAGTTTTTAACAATTTTTTTGAAGATATAAATATTGCACGTTTTTCCTATAAATCAAATCAAACTCGTAGCACGAACACCAAAACGTCATCTATTTAGTGACGGAGAAAGTATATGCCAGTGCTCCTGGCGAGTTTAAAAAAAAGGGAAGGAAAAGTAGTAAGTCCCTTGCCCTTAATGGCATCCTAGACCCACCATTGCTCATGGATGTAGAGTACCATCGTTAGCTTTTTAGTAAAAAAACCACTGCTCTTTAACCAAGTAGTAGTAGAATAAGAATTACAAAGGCCCTCGAGCGGTGAAAGAAAAAAAATATATATATCTACCTGAATCACGACTAACAGAACTTCAAGTAACATCGTTAGTAGTCCCAATAGAAAAGCGAGGCAAGGTTTTTTTTTTTTTTTTTTCTTCTAGAGATCTGTATCATGTTTGGAACGGAGGAATAGGAAATACAGAAATACATAAAAACACATAAAACAGATAGGAATGTGATTGCAAAACAGAAGAATAGAAAACATAGGAAGGAGATAAAAAAAGAGATGTTTGGATGGCAAAAATCCATAACGCAGGAATGGTAAACTATAATGTTAGCATCTCTGACACTAGATCAAGATGCATGTGTTCCATATTTATTTGTGGCTTTTATAGTCATTGACTCTTACATATGGGTCTCAAAATCTCAGTCTAAACTTTAGTCCTATCTTATTTATTCTGGTATCTCAGCTGTTCTATTTGCTTTAGCTTATCAATAGTATTTTTCTCTCATAAATTCTCTAAAAAAAATCAGTTGTTTTAGCTCATCAACCGACTTGTAATACAAGCTCAGTAGGGTTTGCGAGGAAGCCATCCAGTGAGCAACCTCGGGAAAGTTTCCAATGAGCTCATAGCTCAGTTTTAGATTCCTCCAAAAGTACATGTGCAATTTTTGTTTCATGGAAAAATTTTCTACCAGTTTCCTTGTTTCAAACAATGAGAGAGAACTCAAGATTGAGTTTCCTATACGTTTCGTGCATTCTTTGTGAGGCCTACAAAGTGGGACATGCCAAATTAAGAATATTCCCATTTTATTTGCTCTTATATAGTACATATCATTGGAAATATGCAAAAATCACATTATAGGTGGAGGAAATGAGGCCTACAAACTGGAGTACATACCATTGAAAATATGCAAAATCACCCTGTAGGTGAAAAACCATCGATCTTGCTTTCAAATCACGATTTCCCATTTTATTTGCTCTTATATAGTACATACCATTGGAAATATGCAAAAATCACATTATATGTGGAGGAAATGAGGCCTACAAAGTGGAGTACATACCATTGAAAATATGCAAAATCATATTGTAGGTGAAAAACCATCGATCTTGCTTTCAAACCACGATTCCAAAAGTTAAACCCCGATTCCGAAAGGGAGAATTAGCTTGAAGTCTTTTTTCTGAACTTTGTTCTACGGCTCTGGAACGAATTTTCTTTGGCTCTATGGCCTTCCGTCCGTTTTGGACATCTAAAGTGTTAAGTCAGAGTAAAAAGACCATTTTACTCTTGGCAAAAAATAAAATACAGAGTTCTATTTGTTTATCGATATAGCTAGCGCCCGGACGTCCGGACGCTAGCACCTGTCCGGATGCCTGTGCGCGCTGCCCTCCTCCGCACCGCTCCGCCCGCCTACTGCGCCCGTCCACGCCTATTGTGGTGCGCGTGCCACCACTTGCTGCTGCGCGCACCCAACTCCTGTTGCTGCTGCTGCTGCTGCCGCCTGCTCGTGCCCACCTTCTCCTCCTCCTCCTGCTGCATGTGTTTTACCGGATCTAGATTTGAAACTTTTACATGTAATAATTGCAACATACGTTTGAAGAGAGTGAAACATTTGAAACATGTATTTGAAACAGTTGAAAAATTATTTAAAAAAACATCTGAAGAAACTTGCGCCCAACCTCCATGTCCCATGTCCTGTACGGGAAACCAATGCCTGACCCCGAGGCATGGCAGCAAAAAGACGAGAAGACAGATGCAATACTCAATCTAGTTTTGAAACATTCAGATACAACAACTGTAACATACATCTGAAAACAAATAAAATATTTGAAAGATGCATTTGAAACACTTGGAAAACACACTTGAAATTCATGGCAACCATACGAAACATCCAAACAAAAACACATATAACATATATGTAAAATATATGCAACATCTGGATAAACACAATTGCAACATGCGTCTGAAAACATCTTTCTTCTTAATATGATGAAGCGCAGCTCTCCTGCGTTTTCGAGAAATAAAACATGCGTCTGAAAACACATATGAAACATACTTCTAAAACATCTGAAACACTCGAAACATACTCTTACAACATGCCTCTAAAAACAAATGCAACATATGCAATATGTACAACATTCTCCGAATCTACTTTTGCAGCATCAATATAATTCAACTGTAACATATCTCTAAAAGCATCTGAAACAATTGAAACATACAACTGCATCATAGGAGGGAGAGAAAGCTAGGTGCGAGGAGTGCCGTGGTCATCAGATCTGTAAGTATTGGAGGTTCCCTTAGGGGAGATTGCCGGTGTGCGGAGAGGGGCTCCGCCGGGTAAGGGCGGAGGACACCGGGATTGGTTAAGGTGCCATTGCCGTGCGGATGCCTGCTGCGCGGAGGAGACCACCATGCCGCTGGATTTGCGTTGTGCTCCATGGATCCACCACGGGAAGGCCACCATGGCTGCCGTCGAGGTGGGAGAGGGTGCTACGGTGTGGAGGAGGCACCACACCACGCAGCGCCTCGCAGGGCAACGGTTGGAGCAGCAGCAAGGGCAGCGGGCACGTGGGGCAGCGACAAAGTATCGCCATGGACGAGCAGGCACATGCGTTTGAAGAATAGGGGAGAGGCGTGGGCATGGCTGTGGAGAACAGGTGAGGGTGTGGCATGACTGTAGAAAGTGGATGAAAACAAAGGAGTAGGTGGGGAAGGAGCAGTTCCTGATATTTTTTAAGGGGGAAGGAATGAGTAGACAACAGCTGATCAGGTAGCGCACGTGGGTTGATCCGTCCGGATGACTGTGGTTGGATGAATGTGTGGTAAGTATCATTACCGTTTGTTTATTGTATCAAATAAATTGACACATATAATCAATTAGACATATATATTGCAATAAAATGAGCATATCTAGTGATTAAAAATTTCACAAATACTTATGTATAGTTATGTGTCCATTTATTTTCTTATACAATAAACAAATATAACTCTGCATTTTATTTTTTGCTAGGCGTAAAAAGGTATTTTTACCCTTGACTTAACACCATTACATATGGAAGGCCATAGCCCATAGAGCTAAAGAAATTTGTTCCAAGACCATAAAAGCAAAGTTTGGGGAAAAAGACCATATACCTAGGAGGTGTTTTTTTAGACTAGGTATCCATTCATTACTCAGCTAACAAATCATTAGCAACGGTCAAGACCATAGAGCTAATTTTCCCAATACCGGGATCGTCTTCATTTTTTCTTCCTTTTAACAATAATGGGCAGTGGGCCAGGTAAGTGGACGGAGCACGTTCATCATGTCAGTTTTGGGCCCTGGGTCCATTCGTTTCCGAGCTGAGGGAGCCCAAGAACGGCTCTAATCTCTAATAGACGAAATCGGTACCATATGATACAGCTTATTATCTTGCCACGTATCAAGCTCTTGGGCAGGCCACGTATACAGCTATTGAGAGGGTATATATGCTCGGCCAGCGTCCATAGCTTTTCTAGAGTCTTCTTCTCGAGGTTGGGTTGCCGTGGCAAGGCCGCAGCCTTCCCTTTGCCGTTGCTGCCTCTGCGACCTATGCGAGGACGAGGAGTCACCGGGGGTCGAACGCTCCCCGCCGTGGTAGCCGGAGCCGCCGTGCCCACGCCCCAGTGCGCGCCATGGTAGCTGAGGGCTGGGGCTGCCGGCGTGGTCGCGGCCTGTGCTCCCTTTGCGTGTGCGAGCCGGGTTGTCCTTGCTGCCGCAGTGGTCGGAGCCGTGGCGTAACGGACCAGTGAGTAGCAAGGCGCCTAGGGACAAGCGTTCAGAGGTTCGTCAAAGCAGCCAAGGTTGCCGCCGCATGCCCAAGCGCAGCACGCACTGGCGCGTCCCTTCCCTTGGGCACCGGCGGAGAACCGCCCCAGCGACTGCGATGAGCCCACGGCACTTGCCGCTACCAGCAATCAACTGTAGTGATAGCAATTAACACTTGGAACTGACAACATTGACTGTAGCTGCCACAACTCCGTCCTCCTCAAGGGTGTGCAAAAGCAATAATGACAATCCTTAGTGGTTGGGTATTCTTTCTCCTCTTTTCTAATTGCTGCACTGCAGGCTGCCGCCATGGTGTTTGATAAAATGTGCATAACTTTGATGATTAGAAGCATGCTATGTCTGTGAGTGTTTTGTTTAGTTCAGTTATCACTAGAAATATGTGCCAAGTAATTATGCAAATCATCACGGATGATTACTTAAACCACGAAGACAAGCCAAGAAATTATGCAAATTACCAATACTTAATTTACTTAAAACCTTAAAGATAAACCTCTGATGCAAAAGTAATATTCAGTATTACTCTGAAATAGCTTGTTGCAGATTGTTCTGGATGCTTATTGTGCATCCTGTCAGGGTGTTCTGTATTAAAGTATACAAGCAAATTTCATCTTCATTTGTATGCTTTTCTTAATCCTAATTTGGGATCCGATGTTATATTGATTTTTTTTATATCATCTATAGTAACTTAAATGGGTTGGCAAGGCTTTAAATATTAGTACACCTGTAAAAAGTTGTGATAGATGTGTGTAATAACATCTCTTCAATTTGGTGCTATTAATCGCTACAGTGCAGGTCATGTGGTGCTACTGTATTTAATTTTGATAACAATCTGGAAAAAGTCCTGCTCTAGCATCAACTTCTTTTTGCAAAAGCTGAAATCATTCCTTAGGATAATACTTGATATCTTGCACCGCCTGAAATGTGTTCTACATATCTACATCTTTAAACATTTATGCACAGTATAATTCGTCTTATCATTGGAGGTGTATACTATTCACCTAGAACTTACAGTTCAATAAAAGGCCAAATCACTAGGGCAAATAAGATCTCATCGATCACTTTGTTCTTCCCTTTGCAGAATATTAGATATAAATGCATCACACAAAAAGTTTTCTCGGATTCATCAGGTGAAAAGCAAATCCAAAACTTGGCCACAGACATTTAATTTTGTTTGACAAAATCACATCCACTAGAGTGATACAAAGTCAGACAAAACTAGAACAACCCCCTCAAAGATGGCGCGGCAACGACGCGCCCCGGCTTTCTAGTGAGCAAACGATTTACCGCCATAGTGTCATTCTAATCTTCAGGCGACACGCCTACTTGTACACCACCTCTGCTTTTGTGACGAGCGACCTCTCTCCTGTTCCCCTTTTCCAGCAAAGCTGTTAGGAAAGGAAAGCAAGGCGCCGTATTCACTGATGCTGTTTGATGCTCATATTAAACTGCATCAGTGAATGGTGCTGGCGCAGAAAAGAAACCAAACCCATGGCCGAAGCAAAGGCGCACCAACCCGACGCCCAGGAACAGCGGATACGGAGCGTGCCTACAGCATGCAGGTGCAGTCTTATTACAGACAGGCGCCGTCCCCACCCGTCCGGGCGGGCCGGCCCTGGATGACAGACGTGACGGACGCAAAGCCGACGCGCAGCGACAAGCAGAGGCAGCCAAGCAAAAAGGCGAGCCCAGCGCGGAACAGGATACTTAGGGCGTGTTTGCTGGCGGTCTGAGAGGGTGGCCCGCGCCCTTGGGCTGCAAAGGACCGTGTTTGGGATCCTTGGGCTGCTCCTCGGCCTGGCTCTCCAGCTGCAAAACCACCCCCTCAGCCTGGCTCCAGGGAAACGAGCTCCCCCTCCGTTTCTCCAGGGCACGGCTCTACACGGCGCAAGCTTGGCCATTTTGGACGCGATGGCACCGCAGATGGATGGCCGAGCTGCAACCTGAGGATCAAACACGATCTCGCCTTCGGGCACGATATTTGGGACTGGGCAGCAAACATGGTGCCCTTGCACCCCGGCGCGGCCGTGTCGCTGCGGACACGCGACGCGATCGGCGACTGTGGCTGGTGGACGCGGCACGCTAGTACGCTCCGCATAATTGGGCTGTGGCCTCGGGGCTTGGGGGTCGCGACGCCCCCGCGCGGAGCCGCCGAGGGAGGTGCGAGGTGCCCTGGGGGACTGGGTGGTGGTGGTAGATCTCTGCAGCAGCACGTGGCCGGCCATGTGCTCTCCGCCCCCTCCCGCGGCTGCCGCGGGCCCCGCCACGCACTCCTCGGCGTCCACCCGTTCCCGGCGCCCGCGCAAGAGGACAAGGCGCGGGCGGGGTTCTCCTGCTCACGCGCCGTGCCTCGCCACACCACAGCCTTCTGTTTCGTCGTTCCCAGCTTCTCCAGCTCGCATCAGGACCGGAGGCAGCTAGCTGGGCAGGCCGTCCGGTAAATCAATCGGACGGTAAAAAACGGGTGGCTGCTGATCGAGCCGGACGGATGGACATGTGGGACTCGTCCGCTGGCTGTGCCGCGCCGCCTGTGCGCGGCTCGAAACGGCACCCCAGCAGAGCGATTTTGGAATGGCAGCTGGCAGGTCGGCGGTAATCGCTTTTTGGATGATTGATCTACTCCTCCTACGACACGAGGCACTTACTTACTACTGTGATTAAAGAACCAAAGGTGGGTGATCTCGTGCTCAACGGGAAAAGCCTACACCCGATCTGATCGGCTGGCCCCGGATTCCTTCCTTCCTTACCTACGTAGAGGAGCAGTGCTGTGACAGCCCTTTCTTTCTTCTCTGTTTCCTTTTACAGATAATTTAATTTGTTCCGTCTCTGGGCCAGCGAGCCTCACGCTGCTCAAGGGAAAATGTGTGGCTTTTCCCTCTTTTCGCACGAAGGATGTCTGCGGGACAAAATGTAGTTTTAGACTCTGACCTCCTCACCATGACGCTCCATCATTTCAGGCACCACCGCTGGCAAGAGGAAAACCGCAAATCTTATTTTCTATAGCTAAACTTCTGTTAATCCAAAAAAGCTACGCTAACTTTTGCTAAGATGTATTTTCAATGCAATATTTTTTAATATCCAAACTCAACCCACAGAAAGCAATTTACTATATAATAATCACAAGGTGCCATTGTTGACGGCCATGGTGGGCCCAAGGACTAGTGTAACAATTTTGAAGTATTAATTCGTCATGTTCTATAATGTGCATAGTCATGAAAATTGATATAAAAGTGCTTCCAATATGAACCCTCACCGCATCAAATTTCTGATATAAAAAAATATACACATTATCAAATTTATTCAAATCTTGAAAACAGGAGGGAGTATATATATTGTATGGCAATGGTACTTGGGGAGCAATGGCCCTACAAAATTCCAAGCTCCTAACCTCGGAAACCCAATTATAAAATTTTGAAAATCGCATAAAAACACCGCAGGATAGCAAACCCAGAACGGATGGGGACAGATTTGACCGGTCAACACCTCACCACAAACTGTAATTAAACAGCTCCCGAACGCAGCAAACCAAGCACAAAATTTTTTATCGCCCAAAATTAACTCAACTGCATTCCACCGTACTGTGTTCTACGTGGTCCCCACGTATATATTATACTCGTACTATATTCTTCTATATATAATCACCGTACCTTTTTTCACCGACACCCCGTGGTAAATCCTTGGTCCGACCGGGGCCGTCCGATCACCCGACCAGTCGCATCCAGCGGCCCCGCCGCGCGCGGACCAGCCTCAACGTCCCCAATTAATTCGGTTGCCTCGTGGTGTGGCAGCAGCAGCAGTACTACTGCCTCCACTCCAGTCTAGTCCCAGCTCAGAGCTCTCAGCGGTGGCGGCCGGCGACCGGCGAGCTCCTCCGGCATCAAACCCCGTGGAGTGGAGCGTTGAACCACGCTGCGCGCCTGCATTCACCGCTCCGTGGTTTCCTTCGTCTTCTCCGCGTGTTCTGGTAAGAGCGTCTGGCTGCTGCTTCTCTCTGTTCCACATAGCAGAATTCGTGGTGGTAGCGGAGGTTGGGGTCTCGGGGCGTCGCTGGAGGATGGGATCTAGCTGCCTGGGCATTAATGC
The DNA here is from genome assembly GCA_015844335.1 of Chrysopogon serrulatus. Taxonomy (NCBI): domain Eukaryota; kingdom Viridiplantae; phylum Streptophyta; class Magnoliopsida; order Poales; family Poaceae; genus Chrysopogon; species Chrysopogon serrulatus. The sequence goes on from JADLZL010001516.1 coordinate 70,827, forward strand.
ATTGCTACGCCTCCGGATAGTGCGGGTTTTAGGCGGTTTTGTTGAGCATTGGGAGGTGTGGTTTGCTACCTGACTGGGGGATCTCAGGATCTGCTTCCGATTGGGTTCTGGCTTATGGATTTGATCCGGTAAAGGAAAGGTGATAGCGATATGTTCAGATCGCGTTCTTTTGGGCGCTCTCTTGCTCGGTCAAATGTGGTCAAACGCTTCAGTTTTGCTACTTCACATCGGTTTTTTGTGTGAGATTTTGGGGGTTTTATTTTACCAGAGTTGTTTGCTGGGGTTTAGCAGAAATCCTAGATGCCTAACCCCCCTAAACTTTAGGCCTCTATAGTTATTTAAATCCTAGATGCCAATGATTGGGCATTTTAATGTTACAATGGGATCGTTGTCTGTGTGTTTAGTGTCAGTAGGGCCATTAGCCGTGTTTGATTGTATTGTGCTGCTAATGTGGGGATGAGTTAGTTAGGCATAGGGAGCATGAATGCTAGTCTCATTGTCCTGCTTGCTATACGTGGTGGATTTAATGCCTACTTTTGACCGACATGATTATTGTGTCACTTTGGTTTGGTAAAAGCTTGAAATCATCAAGTTTGGAAATGCACTTTTGGTTCTAGTAGTACTAATTGGTAAGCTATAATTTTAATGTTTCTTCCTTACAGGTTGCTCTGGTCAGTGATGGCCGGTGACATTACATGCGGATCCTTGCTGCAAAAATTGCAGGTATGTTTGCATGTTATCCACAAATAGCAGCGATTTTATGCTTTCTTGCCTGATACAGTGTGGCTGATGGTGGCTTGCTTCTACTTCTACTGTAGTTGATATGGGATGAAGTTGGCGAGAGTGAGGAGGACCGTGACAAGGTCCTTTATCAGCTGGATCAGGAATGCCTTGATGTTTACAAGAGGAAAGTTGACCAAGCAACTAACTCTAGGGATCTCCTGATCCAGGCGCTCGATGACTCAAAGATAGAACTTGCTAGGCTTCTTTCTGCTCTTGGAGAAAAAGCTATTGCAAGAACCGTAAGTGATTATATGCCCATGCTAGGAAAATTCATAGCTTAATTTCTGTCTTCGGTAACTCTGATCCCAAAAGCATGCTTTGCAAGAGCATCAACGAATACCAGTATATCTCTATGCATGATTTAGTGTGTCATTCATGGCATGTTAATGTTATACCTACTTAGTGGAACTAGCTTCCTTCATTTACTTATAGATTTTGTCTTCACATTATATGTTTCTTTTTGGCATTTCGTGTCTACTTATGAAACTAGCTGCATTACATTCTTTGCCACTGAATGCCTTGTGCAGCAAATTTAATGTTCTATTCCCTCTGTTCCAAATTATAAGACATTTTGGCTTCTCTAGATACATTGCTTTTAGTATGTATCTAGACATAGTATATATCTATGTGCATAGCAAAAGCTATGTATCTAGAAAAGCCAAAATGTCTTGTAATTTGGAACAGATTGAGTAGCTCAGAAGTCATATGAAGCCTTACTTCAAGTGTTTAGATTTGAATCTATTTGCTTTATTGCTGGGCGTACAATTGAGAATATTCAATCCATGCAGCCTGAGAAGACAACAGGAACAATCAAGCAGCAGCTAGCTGCTATAGCGCCAACACTTGAGCAGTTGACTAAGCAGAAAAATGAAAGAAAAAGAGAGTTTGTTAATGTACAATCACAAATTGATCAAATATGTGGTGAAATCGCTGGCACCATAGAGGTGGGTGAGCAGGTGACAACACCCCAAGTCAATGAGGATGATTTGACACTTGAGAGGCTTGAAGATTTCCGGTCTCAGCTCCAGGAGCTCGAGAAAGAGAAGGTACTTTTCTATCTTTTGCTTTTTTATTGGTTATGACATTATGGCGCTTCATACCTGGCCATTGCTTTAGTATTGATTTCTTATTCATGAAAATAATTTGGTTTGCAGAGTAATAGGTTGGAGAAGGTTCTTGAGTATGTAAGCATGGTACATGATCTTTGTACTGTCTTGGGGATGGATTTTCTCAGCACGGTGACTGAAGTTCATCCCAGTTTAGATGACTCCGTTGGTGACAACTGCAAGAGCATTAGTAATGATACATTGTCAAAACTTGACAAGACAGTAGCTACACTTAATGAAGATAAGAAGTTGCGTCTAAGCAAGGTAAAAGCACATCTCCTAGTCGATAAATGTAAATTTCACTCTCTGCTTACGTGTATGATCTCACCATTAGCTTTCTTACATTCACAGCTTCAAGAACTTGCTGGTCAGCTCTATGATCTTTGGGATCTCATGGATGCCCCCAAGGAAGAAAGGCGCATGTTTGATCATGTCACCTGCAACAGATCAGCATCTGTGGATGAAGTGACAGCACCTGGATCTCTTGCTCTAGATTTAATTGAACAAGTGGGTCCTAGTAATAATTTTTTTGGTGACATCACCTGATATGAACTATTCCTTTGGCCTGCTTGACATTTACTTCTCCATTTATTCAGGCTGAGGTTGAGGTTCAAAGATTAGACCAGCTGAAATACAGCAAGATGAAAGAAATAGCTTTCAAGAAGCAAACTGAGCTGGAAGATATCTACGCTGGTGCTCATATAGTAATAGACACAGCTGCTGCTCATGAGAAAATATTGGCGCTGATTGAGGCAGGTAACATAGAACCATCAGAACTAATTGCAGATATGGATGCCCAGATAGCAAAAGCAAAGGAAGAAGCATTGAGTAGAAAAGACATCCTTGATAAAGTAGAAAGATGGATGTCTGCGTGTGAAGAAGAGAGCTGGCTTGAAGATTATAACCGGGTATGGCAATAATTGGTTCGCCAAATCAAAGTTACTGCTGCATGTATCATCATTTATGCAATAATACCAAAGCTAGCTGACTGTGGAGTAGCTTTTAACCACAAATTAAAATACCTTCTGCAGGATGACAACAGGTATAACTCTAGCCGAGGTGCCCACCTGAATCTGAAGCGTGCAGAAAAAGCTCGTATTCTTGTTAACAAGATTCCAGGTATCAGTTCAAATTACAACATGAATGCCCTTTACTTTAGCTGCGAAGAAGTTTGTGCCTTGCAAAATTTATTGTATGTAAAATGGACTTGTACCTTGATCTGCTAGATGTGCTTTATGTTCCATTGATTGCTGATGTAATGTCTTCTTTCATCCTAGCACTTGTTGAAACTCTGGTGGCAAAGACAAGGGCATGGGAGGAGAACCGTGGTCTGTCCTTTATGTATGATGGTGTACCTCTACTAGCTATGTTGGACGAGTATGTTATGCTCAGGCAGGAAAGGGAAGAAGAGAAGAAAAGAATGCGGGTTAGTGTGATATGCTCTTCAAATCTAGCAGCGATGTCACCTGGATGCCAATTCATTTAATTGTCCATTAAGTGGAGTCTGGTCAAATTTTTGGTTACTGATATTTGGTTCTTTTTAACTGCATTTTCCATTTTTGCATTTCACTTCACCAATTTGGCATTTTGCTATTCTCTGAATTCAATTCATTTTGGAAGGTGGTGTTATATCTGATTATTGCTGTGGAAATGTTGACAGACAATGCTCTTATTGTTTCAATTTGTATAGTATGTGATTTTGGCCGCTCACTCCTTTTTGTGTATGGTGTCCCGACATCTCAGGAACAAAAGCGCTACATCGAGCAGCAACTGAACACTGATCATGAAGGGCCATTCGGATCGCGTGTGAGTCCAAACCGGCCTGCCAGTTCAAAGAAGGCCATTGGCCCAAAGTTGAACGGCAGTGTCTCAAACGGCACTCCTCCAAACAGAAGGCTCTCAATCAGTGGCCAACAGAACGGTGGTGGCCATGGTGTCAGGTCTGGTGGGAAGGATAGCAAGAAAGACATGGCGAAGACAGCATCTCCTGGTAACAATGCAGCTGCAGCTGCACCTGCAGGTGCGGCAGTAACACCCAAAGAAGACGTGGCCTCCCAAATTTCTGTCACTGATCCGGTTCCGAGCACACCATGATCTTTAACCTAGCATCATATATTAGATATAAGCGACTCTTTTTCTGATGTTCTATTGTTTTGTGGTAATATATTGTAATGCCTTCGTAGAGTAATTATGACGCCCACATCCTTCAGCTGCTTTGGCACTTGGTGTAATTCTTGTTTTAGTTCCGCTCGGCCGTGCTGTTTCGACTTGTCAGACGGTGTAGTATAGTCTTACTGAGATGTATTGTCATTAATCAGTGTGCTGGACGTACTATAAGCTGTTGAAACGTTTTTGGTGTCCCCGTCCTTGATTTTTGCACCCCTGTGAGCGTAGCGTACTAACAATATTATCTGGAAACTGGATTGCGCATTCTCTTTCATTTCTGCAGGCAAGTGATTGTCCTGTGATCTTAACTCTGAAGGAATATGGAATGAGTAGGATATTTAAATGAAAAATGGCAGCCTTTTGAGGACAAAAACAGTTCAATATTCGGAATAGATTGGGGGTATGAAATTTACATATACATATGTATCTACATCATATATATACATCGTGGAAAAAGTCTAAATCACCCCCTCAACTATAGTGGGTGGAGTACTTTACCCCCACAACTATAAAACCGGGTATTCTACCCCCTGAACTTTTAAAACCGGTCAAATTATCCCCTGAAGCGGTTTTGGATGGGTTTTTTGCTACAGTAACATGATTTTGTCTTTTTCTTTTTTATTTATTTTGGCTGAATCTTTAAAAAATCATAGTAAATCATAAAAAAAATTATAAAATAGAAAATCTAATTTTGTTGGACTCCACATCAGTAGATCTACACAGTGAACATATAATATATAATATTTTAGTACAAAGTTTTTCTTTGTAATTTTAAACCTATGTTTTTTTTTGTAATTAAATAGAATAATTCATAGCCGTAATTTCTGTGGCCGAATTGTGGTGTGGTTTTTTATGGTGAGCTTATTATGATATGCTTGAACTATAGTAAAAGTTTCATATTTATTGGATCATTTATAGATTTATTTATATTAAACAAGCATAAACCTAAGTATAAACCTAAATAAATCTATAACTAAGTTATATATGATCCAATAAGTATAAAATTTTTACTAGAGTTCAAGCATATTATAATAAGCTCACCATAAAAAATTTCACCACAATTCGGCCACAGAAATTACGGCTATGAATTATTCTATTTAATTACAAAAAACATAGGTCTAAAATTATAGCAAAAATTTTGTACTAAAAAATATATTATATTATATGTTTACTGTGTAGATCTACTGATGTGGAGCCCAACAAAATTAGATTTTCTATTTTATGATTTTTCTGTGATTTACTATGATTTTTCAAAGATCCAAATTTAAATAAATAAAAAAGAAAAAGAGAAAACCACGTTACTGTAGCAAAACCACTGTCTAAAACCGCTTCAGGGGGTAATTTGACCGGTTTTAAAAGTTCAGGGGGTAGAATACCCGGTTTTATAGTTGGGGGGTAAAGTACTCCACCCACAATAGTTGAGGGGGTGATTTAGACTTTTTCCTATACATCGTATAATCTGAAACTATACTATTATTTTCTCTTGACATGCAAAGCGTCCATCTCACCAATCCACTATCACATATACTTAATTGTTACCATTAATATGTCATGTCATCTACCATGTAAGGGACGGTGACGCCTAAAAAGAGGTTGAGTTAGATAACTTAAAACCCTATTTCTAACAATTGCCTTTAATTTCAACCTAAGCAAAATCTATACAAGAAACAAACTATCTAGATGTACAATGCTAAGTGTATTATTATCTCTATCGCAAAAAAGTTATATATCTAATTTTTAATCCTATCAACTAGCCAGCCACAATAAGCTAGAAAAGTAAGCACACAATCAAGGTACATAAATTAAGTGTGGAAGGTAAAAGATGATAGAGATGTAAACTCCTCTCGACGACTTTGGTATTTTACCGAGGTACAAAGAAGCACACAAGCTTCCACACAGTCCTTGTTGAAGTCTCTCGCAAGGGCCAAGCTCTAGGTCGAGTAACTCTGGATAGCCTTGGGCCTACCCTGTGTGCAAGTGGGTCTCCGATACGCCTTCTAGCAAGTCTCTCTTGGATCGCTCTTCACCGTCTCCACTATCAAGTTTCTGACCGAACCATCGCGAGCTTTGTTCCCTTTGGTACACGGTGGCAGTCACATCATAAACACGGTTTGTGTGATCTCGCAAAGCTACAAGCTCCGCCAAGCATAAATACGATGTACGCACGTACCGTGATCAAGAGGTGTGCAAACCTCACCAAACATTAGGTCTAAACCTTGAGCAAGCGCATAAACGGTGGTCTGACTAATCTAAACGCTTCGCAAAGCACTTATGCTAATCATCAAATATTTTACTAAGCACTATACATGTGGAGAGCACCAAAATGGTGGACAAGCACCCTAATATCTTCCTTCAGCTCTTCCACTTCTAGCCATCAGAGGCTAAACTCAGCCTTGTGTACGCATATGTGCTACAGTGCCTGCATCGATGATGACCAGTATTGCAACATCAACTAGCCATTGCCACTACTAGAATTGGTTGTAGGAGCACATTGGTAACCGATGCACATGACTGGTGTCACGTAGGTGACCACTGGTGCCCTTTAGAGCACTTCTTCAACCTTTATAGCCCTCTCTGGAACCCATAACCAGTGCAACACAAGTGAACACACAAGAGGTAGGGCAAAAAAGTTTTTTTGGTGTGTACATGTTAGGCAGACACTATCCTCACCATCCAACACCGCATCAAGATGTGTGCAATCCAAATCAGTAGTAAAAGTAGGAAGTAGTATAAATGGCTCAAATCTCAAAGTGCATTTCAATGATGCATGAGAATTTTGTCTCTAAGACACCAAGAAACACCAAGAAAGCTTGGTTTTATGGACAACACACCACAAAACTCTTTTTAGCCTGGGGGACATTATGAAAATGTGCATTTGTGCATAGCACACCATATTCAATTAAAAAACTCTTTAGTATTAATCCTCATCAATCGCTTATCTGCCATGATAAGCTATCAATATGCACCTAATATGTCATTAATATACGACTTAAAATTATATATTCTTTTTCTAGCATCTTAACTACCTCAAATCAAAAACCTAAAAACCCAAAAGCTGTATATTTCATCATTAGCTACAATTTTAATATAAAAACTATCTTTATTAGACACCATACAAGAAAGATATAATTTTTTGTGAGGTATAATATGCCGTTGAAACTTTATAATCCTTTGACTATTTTAACATTGTCCATCGTGACAGGCCTTGTTACATATCATGATTTAGGCGAGCCAAGTGCATTGATGCGAACAAAAAGGTATGCATATATTGGTCTAGTGACAAGGATGACGGTCGGCTTGAGTCCATTCATTTTAACTAGGGGCATTTATATCCTTTTACCTGTGGCCCTCTCTCTCCTCCTCTTATGTTGGAGAAGATTATTTTAATTGGTGCATTGTGTTCCTCACAAAATCTAGGGGGTCCCTAAACTTGGCAAATGGTGTCATCCAGGTCCCTAAACTTGGTAAAAGGTGTCATCTAGATCTCTAAACTTGGCAGAGGGTGTCATTCAGGTCCCAAGTACTGTAGCTAATTCGGCATGAAATTTTTAAACAGAAAATATAATTTTAGGTACTGTAGCTATAATCTATAAAATATTTTAAAAATTGTTTCTTTTTTCATACGATCTCGTGTGAAGATGATTTTTATATAAAAATTGTAGCTCTTGATGAGACCTACAACTTTCTAGTTTCAAGTTTTTTAATTTGAGGTCACTGAGATGCTCAAAAAAATTAAATAAATTTTTAGCAATATATCAATCATATAAGCGTTTGTCGTTTTGGAAAAATCATATCTTCCTTATATGCTATTAAATTGAGATATTTTCTATATGAAAGCTGTAGCACTTGATGAGATCTATAATTTTCTAGTTTTGATTTTTTTAATGTGAGATCGTTAAGATGCTCAAAAATTGAAAATCTAAAACCACTATGTATGAACTAAAATCAGTGGTTTAATTTTTTGAGTATCTTAATGACCTCAAATTAAAAAACCAAAACTATAAAATTATAGATCTTGTCAAGAGCTGCAATTTTTATATTAAAATTATCTTCATCCGAGAACGTATGAAAAAGATACAATTTTTGGAATATTCTATAGATTGTAGCTACAGTACCTAAAATTAGATTTCCTTTTAAAAACTCTGTGCTGAATTAGCTATAATATTTGAGATCCGGATGACACCCCTCGACAAGTTTAGGGACCTAGATGATACTCTTTGTCAAGTTTAAAGACTGCGGTGATCATGTTGAAAGTTTAGGAACCTTAATGATAATTTTTGCCAAGTTTAGGAACCCTTAAATATTTTTTTTGAAAATTCAGAGACCTAGATGATACTTTAAACCAAGTTGATATATCGGTGGTGTATTTTTCTCATTTGCAAAATCAATCAGTGGAATGTGATGCACATAAAACCATCGTTTGATGATGTCCCGGAGACAAAAGATAGGACATCTTTGAGCATACTCCCTCCGTTCCACGAATAGAAGAACATCTTTGACTTCTATAATTTTTATTTGACTATTTATTTTATTTAAAATTTTTTTAATAAATAGTATTTGTTTTGTTACGACTTATTTTATTATTAGAGATATTTTTATAATAATTAATTTATTTTATTATTTGCATAAAAATTTAAATAAGACGAATGGTTAAATAGGAATCGTAGAAGTCAAAGATGTTCTTTCGGTAATGAGACTATCAAGACGTCCGTCCGTGACTCGAGTTCCCGACACGGCTTCCCAAGAGTGGACCCCGAACAAAAAAATAAATTCCCCACCCATGTGCTTATCCACCTACTCCTCCCACCGTCCGCTTCCCTCTTCCCTGTGCTTATCCATTCATTTTCTCTCTCGTCTTCTCGGTGGCTCGGCTCGCACGCGCTCTTCTTTGCCGCCGCGTCCATTTGCTCCTCCGGGCCAAGCGCGCTCCTCCCCAGCGCAAGCCCCCTCCTCCCTCCCCTCACCCTCCCTTCCTCCCTCCCCCCCCCCTCCTCCGCACCTCCCTCTCCCCGCTGCGACATGCATGCCCTCCTTGTGACAGGAGTGCAGGCGAGGACGGCGGCATCTAGTCAGCCTGCGCACTTCCTCAGTCCCCCCTCGTTCCTTGGTGCTTTCGCCCACACGCGTTGCTAGCTCCATGGGCTCCGATGAGGTAGGTGGGGAGGGATCTAGATCTGAGACACCCCTCCCTATTCTCCTCTCTTTGGATCTCGATCTGGTCCCTCCTCTTCCTCTCCTCTCCACCTCCTCTTTCTCCTCCCCTTCTGGATCTAAGATTTTGATGGTGGCTAAGGTTTGTGGCAATTCAGATCTACACGTAACAGATGATGCGAACCACTTTTTGCATGAATTCTCTGATGTTGCAGTAGCCTTTTGCGATGTTTCAATAGTTTTTGCCTTTATTTTGCGCAGCATCCCCATGTTCCCTGACGTTTCATTAGTATCGCTTCTGTTGTTTCAGTAGCTTCTTCTCTTTTGTTGCCGTAGCTCCTCTCTTTTGTTGCAGTAACTTCTTTCTTCTTTGTTGCAGTAGTTTTCTTCTCCTTTTTTGCAGTAGCTTCTTCTCCTTGTTGAAGTTGCTTCTTTTTCATTTATTACGGTTGCTTCTCTTCTGTTGAAACTTCAGTTTATGCAATGTTGCAGTAGGTGTTTGGCCCTTGTTTCAGTAGTTGTCTGGTTTTTGTCGGAGTATGTTGACGGCTATTAATGACCAAATTTACCCGTCAACTAACTCTCGAAAGAAGCACATTTGTGATCACCAACATAGACTTAGGGTTTACACTGACAGAATTCCATGAGTTTTGGTGAATTCTTGTTTTTACATGTACATATTAGAAAAGCTATAAAAAAATATCAATATGACAGATTACAAGCACCTCAAATGATGAATTGGAATGTACCATTGCGAAGAGCTCGTCGAGACGATCGAAACGGATATATCATTTGCCTTTTTCAGAGTTTTGGATGAAAAGATATCAATTCCACAGCGGGGGGCTGCACTAGAGGACTCTAGGAGACGCAAGAAGGCACCACGACGAAGCGGACCGCAAACGGGCCCGGAGTGGGACCGGCCGGTCCCACCCCAGACCGGCCGGTCTGGCCCAGCCTCCAAATGGGCCCAGCTTCGGCCCACGTGCTCCACCGCCTTAGGGTTTCAATCTCAGCCGTCCGCCAAAGTCGATTTGATCTAAGGGCTCACGTTCATCCCACCGGGCTATAAAAGGAGGGCAGGACCCCCACAGGGCATCACACATTCATTTACTATTCTCTCAAACCCTAAACGGGAGGTGTCCCTTGAATAGATAACCTCTCGGAGAGGGCCAGCCATCAAGAGAAGATTAGTCCTCTCTAGGATTTAGTCTTCTAGATAATAGTGAGATGGAGAGTGAGGGAAGAGTTAGGAGGAGGTGTCGGCTTGTCGGTGCCCTCTCTACGGCTTGTACCTTGGCGGGATCAAGCTCAACTTGACCTTGCTCCTAGGATGTCTCTGGTGATCAACTTCTAATGCGAGTAAGTTTTATGTCTTTATTGTTTATCTGGATCATGACTCTCTTTGAGTGCTTTATTCTCTTCCTAGGGGGAGTAGAGTATTATCGTAGGTGTAAGCATGGTGCTTAGGCTTAGGATAATCGTGGATGCACCCTATATTCCGGATTTGGTGGTAGCTCGCGGATGTGATTTTATAGCTCCGTTGAATCCTATGTATCCCACTATCCCGTTTGTAGGCCAAGTAGGACGCGGTTGCTAAGGAGATCAACATCCTATGTCGGTGTCTCTCCTTATGTAATGTCCCCAGTTAGCAATATAAGACATAGGCTTGCCCAAGTTAGAAGAAGAGAACCACGGTTATCCTCTCTACTCTCCTAGTATCATCAACCTTGATTGCTACGCTCAACCCTATTAATTGTCGCCCTAGTTATACTTAGTTCTATCTAAATCTAGTCTCTACCTTCACCCTACTGTTACTCCTAGTTAAGTTAGACCGTAGTTGATCTCACACGTTTCTCAGTGAAACGAAACCTGGAATACTTCTGGGATAAAGCTACAACGGTATCCGTGCGCTTGCGGATCATTCAGTGGGCGTTAATAGATATCAACAGAGTAGTTTCATGCTTGTTTCTGTTCCTGCATGTCGCAGTTGGTATTTGGCCTTATTTCAGTAGTTGTCTAATTGTTGGTGCAGTAGGTGTTCATTGTCTGTTGAAACTTTTTCATTTTTTCAATGTTGCAGTAGGCGTTTCACCGTTGTTTTAGTAGGTGTTGGGTTGTTGTTGCAGTAGTTTTCGTGTTTTGTTGCAGTTGGTGTTTGAGTGTTGTTGCAGTAGGTGCCCTATTGTCACAGCGGAGATGGGTGGGGGGTGGCGACCTAGTGGTGGTTTCTGGGGGTGAGTTGGTGGCGGGGGCGGAGGTGCTCGTGTCGGTGAGGATTGGGGGCGGGGGGCTAGATCCGTGCGTGTGGGGGGTGTGGTGCGTGGTACGGTGTGCACGGCAGGGGCGGGAGCAGGGCGGGGCTGGGGAATCGTTTTTTTCTTTTCTGTGAAAGGGGTGGCCTGGTCCTTCCCAGTGCGCCGTCCGGACGCTAGCGCTCAATCCAGACGTCCGAGCGCTAGTCTATCCGATATTCTTTTATTTGTGGAATGGAGGGAGTACTCTGCAATCTGCAATGTATTTCTGAGCTCCACGGGCCACTGGCAATGATTCGGATTTCCCCTAAGGACTCGCGTGCTTTGACCCGCCTCTTGCGTCTGCGTGCGTCACGTCTCCCTCTTCCCGTCACTCCACCGCCGTCCCCGTGGGCGTGGGCGCCCGCCCCAACCGATCCAATCCGTCTCGACTCCATTAAAAAAAAATCTCCCCACCTCTCTCCTCCTTCAGGAAAACGAGAAGGTACCACCTCGATCGATCTTCCCTCCATTTATTCCTCCTCCGTGCGAGCTCCCGATTCGATCGACGGCGTTTCGGGCAATCTCCTTTGATTCGATCGGCGGCGGCGGCGGCGGCGGCAGCGGCGGAGAGAGATGAGGAAGCGTGAGCGGGAGAACCCATGCGGGATCTGCGGGCACTACCACAAGTACGAGGAGGGGGAGGTGTGCGGCGTCTGCGGCCACCGCCCACCCGCAGCGTCGCCAGCGGGGGCGAGGCAGCAGGACTCGGCGTTCCCGTCAGAGGTCCTCAAGGAGTTCCTCTTCCTTGGCAGCTACGACAACGCCTCCCGCTCGGAGCTCCTCAAGACCATCGGCGTCTCGCACATCCTCAATGTATGCTTATTCGCACCGCACCTTACCATTCATTGCCTGCATGAATGGGTAGCCTTATTTTTGTTTTCTTTATTTAATGCACTCGTGCTTGATCCGGTTAGGACTGGTTAGTGATAGGGTTTGAGGCTGAGTTGAATTGAATGCTAGCCCTTGTTCGTTGCTTGCTTTGGTAACCAGATCAATAAAAGGGGCTGATTAGTATGCATGCACAGAAATGGAATGTTACCTGGTTTCTTGTGAATGGGCTGAAGCTTAGTTCGGCTATAAGCTGCCATCTGAATGTCCAGTGGGTTAGGGATATTATTTGAAATAAAATGGAATATAGAGGGATTTCATGGTAAGATTGGGTGAGGCACAGATGGTGGATTGCATGAACAGGAAATGATTCTATTGGAGAATAGCAAACATAATTTATTGGGTTGTCATATTTTCTTGTACTGATAGTTTAAGGCTGATATTATGAAATATGTAGAACTGAAATGCATGCGTCGGAAACATTTAATTTTTGGATCGATGCCTGGAGACATGGTACATCTTTGTGTTGCTTGAGATTGCGGGTCTTTACATTGGAGCTTTTCAAGCATTTGTTTATAGAACTAGCATTGTTCTTGGGAAACTGTCCTAGTCTTCTTTTGTACATGTTCCTCTTTTACTGGTTTCCCACTGCAGGGAATATTCAGGTATTGCCATATTGGTGTGGCAGTGATGCCTCTGAATCACTTTCATAGTTTCATTGTGTGCACATGCTTGTTTCAAGAATCACCATTCAGCTATAGAAAAGTTCCAGATGACCCTAACTAATAGAAGTCGAAACATAGTGGAAGTTAAATTGGATGGCCAACTGGCCCCTCCTGGTAGATTTTCTGCTGCGCTCTATTGATGGAGGTTAACATATTTTAGTAGTTACAATGTGGAGCTGATTATCACAGCATAGATAATGAGTCTTTAATTATCTCACCACATTCGGATGTTGCCTTAGTGATCCTTTGCTTCTTTGATGACTTCAATTGCAAGCAATCTTTGATTGCAGGAAGCCTAAGCTGGTCTTATATTGCTAATCTGCTATGCCATCTACTTCAGTAATGTTGCATTTTAAATTCTTAACTTCAGTTCACTATTTGCATATTTATACGATCACAGACAGTGGCGGAGCTCACGAGTTTTCACGCCTAGGGCCACTAGTCAGGAACTTAAAAAAAAATTGGTCCAATCCACATACCGATAGTTTGCAAAGACCAACAATACAAAGCATAATCTAGTAGATATCTTAATTCCACACATAATTGTACAAAAAACATGTTCCTACCAATTCTAGTTGCACGACATCTCAATTGCAAGTTGTGATTCCCACTTCGTACTAGCTATGGTCTTTCTTCAACTTCTAATGGCACATGTAAGAAAACAAAAGGTTGTCTCGTTGAGATGTACATTATTAGGCCTACAGCCCTACAGCCAAGAGTAAAAAAGGACTCGATGTCTTTGTCCTCTCCATTGTGTATGCAGAACAAAAACAACGTGAAACTACCTAATTGCTACTTGCTGCAGCCTAAAAATCAAAATATTGAACAACGGAAGAATACATATTTCATATTTGGAAGTCAGAGCAGCCGAATTAGTGAATAACCTGTCATCTTGTACTCGTGTGCTTGTGCGGCACGCAGCAGGCAAACCAGCGGCACGCAGGAGTACCTCAAGCCCCGATGTGGACGTGTGGTTGCGCCGCCACTCGATTTGGCCAGCGGCCGGCACTAGTGTTCGGGTCATCCGCTCGTGTAATGGATTTGGCTGACTCGATTAGGCCATGCGAGCAACACAGGCCCTTGCTGGGCTCTGGAAAAGCTTCCTTGTTGGGCTCGCTGGGCTGCGGTGTGAAGACCTGTTAGTGGAGTTTCTGGGCCACGAGTAGGGCCACGGCCCTAGTGGCCCTAGGCCCATATCCGCCCCTGATCACAGATACTAACCATGTATACCATTTCAGTATTGTTTGCAGTAATACCTACGTAAACTCAAGAAGTGTTTATTAAAAAATTGGTGGGTCAGCAACAATGTTGGTTATAGACCGACTTTGATCATTTTTTTAGTGAACATCTCATGTTGAATAAAAATGTAGCATTCAATCTGCTAATTTTGAACAAAATAAAAGAAACTACAAATCAAAATAACCCCCAAGACATTCTAGACTAACTAATTATGTGGTAAAAGCAAACTTTGTTGTTCAACTAAATCTTACAGCTGGGAATCAGGTTCCTTTCAAAATCATATGCAAACATGGGAAAAAGCAATTGGAAGATGGCGTAATAGAAGCTATCCCTTCCTCCTATGGTTGCAACTACACAATTTCATCCTCTATAATAGGTCTCTAAGTAGCATTAACTTGCAATGAAGCAATAGAGAAGTGGCCTAACTTATTCAGAAGTACCTAAGAAATTTTTTGGTGGAAGCCACCTTGGTGGTGAACCATGAAAGCTTCTAAAAAACAAGGAATCGCGAAAGGCTCTAAAAAAGCGTACTTAAATAAAAGTAAAAAAATAAACTTGGGCCATCCACAGATGGGACTGTCCCAGAAGTTATGCAAAACAATTTTAGAAAAATTCACACAAAAAGTGATCAATTTCAGGTACATTTGCACTATTGGACAAAATTCCTAGTGCATATGCACCTGAAATTTGTCATTTTCTGTTTTTTCAAAAATAAGTTTGCATCCCAACTTTTGCAGCATGTCTCATCTGTGGGCACACTGATGTGCTAAATTTTGACTTTGAAGTGACCTAAATCATTCCATTGATCATACTTGATACCATTCACCAATTGATGCTTCTGACGGTCTGTTACGCTGAAGTACCTGGAAAATATTCAGTGGAACTGTGGAAACCCCTTAAAGAAACATACTTACAAGTTTAAAAATAAAACGAAGCTTGCACATCTAAAGTCCATCCATAGATGCGAAATTTCACAGAAGTTAGGATGCCACTATGGATATGCTAAGTTGTGAATATTTGAAAACTTCTAAGTATGTTTTAATTGTTTTAGACTTTTAGGCGGTTTCATGATTCTACTGAGTGGTTTCTGTCAAATATTTTCACAACATACTTCTACTCAACATTACATGCACCTAGAGTCAAAAGGTATATTTGAAAGTAAGGTTTCTGGTAGGGAGCATGCTGTTGCAAGTTACAGTGACAACTGGGCACACAGTAGCCAGATAACCAATGTGTCAATAGACCAATCTGGGAGGAAGTAGGTGGCTCTATATTAACAAGAAAATAGGCTCCCAAATTTTCCTTGACGAGGAATTAACCTGGTTGGTCAGGGCATACTGTGCACATCCACATCCTCAACCAACTTGAGCTTCCTAGATTGCCAGTATCAGAGTTTACTGATGGCTTATTGTCTAGACATTTCATATGAAACTTTACATCACGCTTGTTCTTGTCTGAATGTGAAATGACATTGATGTCCCTTTACTTGCAGACTGTACCTTTATGCCAAAACCTTTATCGGAATTCATTCACTTATCACTGCCTTCAAGAGGACAAGACACTGCAATTTGATGATGCAAATCAGTTTCTAGGTATGCACACTATTCTCCTTTTCTCTGTACCTGTTGATTGTAGGTTAATCATTTCCCCGGCAAGTTCATTCTACTCCTAATTAAATGTTCCTTTGAACTTCAGAGCAATGTGAGAGGGAGACAGCCCGTGTCCTAGTCCATTGCATGTCAGGGAAAAGTAGGTGTGTATGGTACATATATATATTTTCCATCTGGGAGCTATAATCTTTTATATTGCTGGTACTGATTTGACAAAACACTACCAGATCGGCAGCTTTTGTAATAGCCTTCTTGATGAAGTCGAGAGGTTGGAGATTGGCACAATCTTTTCAGTGGGTGAAAGAGCGGAGACCACAAGTGCAACTGTCTGATGGTAACCTCATGAATTGAACATATGTTTTGTCATTTTTGTTCTCAGATACCTTAAAGATAATAGGAACATTGATGCTCAAGTAGGCTCTTATTACAAAAATAGTTATGCTTAGCTACATTAGGGTATGAATTACACAATAAGATTGGCCCACACCTTAACATGCGCCACATGTATGCATATCAAAGTGAAATGGTACATCATCATTCGTTGCAACACAGAATTTATTGTAGTGGCTTGATCTCATGTTAATTCTGTTCTGCACTGGGTGACAACTGACATGTGGGTGTTTGAGGGGAAAAATTAACATATGGAACCCAGCCCTGATTGAAAATGCCAATTTATGGCACCACTGTAATAAATAGCAAAAAATTTATCATGGTTAGTGCAAAGTAAGGTGAAATTACTTCATTTCTTTAGTTTTATTAATGTATAGCAAGTAATCCTGAGTCTACTAGCTACTGAAAGCATGGAGAGGCTACAACTACTGAGTTGAACTGCTATCTGAAATGAACTCAGTAGTTTAGCTAATACAATTTCTCACACTTAAATTTGGACCTTCTAGCCACATAAATAATAGTGTTTCCCCAAGTGCTAACATTAGTGATGAACTTGCTTTCTGCAGCAGCACAGCAGCAGCTGATTGATTATGAGACGAAGCTTTTTGGTTCTAATAATGTCAACATACCAGCACAACCTTTTGCTCCAGTGGATTCGTTCCCTTCTCTTGGATTTGGTTTTCCAAAACCAGCAGGCGACATCCAAGTGCCTACCTTTAACCAGCAGGCTCCAGCATCGATCTTTGAGCGCGTTACCCCAAACAGCTTCCCTAGTAATTTCACATTCGGAGCTGAAAGAACTAATGAGGCGAAACTTCCAGATAGCAACAATTTCAGTGTGATAAACTCGTCTGGGAGTGAGAGCATGATGGACAGCTCCTAGGATGGTTTTGCCTTCATTGATACACAAAAGAAATGACTCAATTGCAAATTTAGTCAGGTTTCTCGGGATGTTTTTGATTTCTGAGAAAGAAATGCATTTTTGTAATAGGATGTCGCAATATTTGCCAGTATTATTACAATTGCTGCTATGCATTTTAACAATCATAAGTGTGCTTTTTAATGGAGCTTTTCTAGTGTAATTCATTTGAACAAATTACGCTGGATAGTTTGAATAAAAAGTTACACATGTGCTTGTTAAGATGTACAGATTTGTGGGCTTTGGAAGCATCTTCAGCATTGCTACCTAAAACAGGCCTTCTACTTTTCCTACTAATTTTGGGTTTGGGTAGCCACCTATCTTGGCAGCACTACTGCTCATTGTTTTCTGAGACTGGTTGGTTGATATATAAGCTGGTTGATAAGATAAGTCAGCTGATTTGCTATGAGAAAAATATAGTTTAAACGATAATAAATCTGGCTGATAAGATAAGCAAATAGTACTAAGACTGACCCTCTAAATCCATCCTAGTAGAGATACAAGGTTCTTCCTGTGAACGGACAGCACCGCGGCAACGAGTGGCAACATTGCGCTCCTGCTCGAGCCGTAGTTGGCGGCTCGTTGGATGCTGCCATGGCCCACGTGGGGTGTTCCTGGATGCTGCGCTCGTTAGGCCGCAGCACAGGTAGGTCCATCCCCCACACCAATCTATTGCAATTCCTCACTAAGGTCGTGCCGTGCGATGAATACTGTGTTTCGAGTGTTTATGTTTTAGAATTTTGTTTCAAATATTTTGTTTGGATGTCGTAAAAATAAATCTAGATGTTGGACGTGTTTTCAAGTGTTTTGAGATGTTTTAAATGTATGCTTCAAATGTTTCTTCTAGATGTTGTAAAAGGAGATATCAAGTGTTACATATGTTGTAACCATAAAATAGGTTTATTGCAAGCCTTTATTTCAAGTATTTCAGGTGTTTCAATTATACTCCCTCTGTTCATTTATCTTCTTTGTCTAAGAAAAACATTTTATTTAAAAATCTCCTTCGTATTATCTTAAAACTTTCCTACATTTATTGTTTCTTTGCTGCTCATTGGCTACCACTTGCCTATATTTATTGTCTCTTTATTGCTCTTTGGTTGTTCTTTGTCTGTATTTATTGTTCCTTTACTATTCATTGGCTCAGCCCGCGATGATCAAATACAAACTGAGTGTTTTTATTCTGCTCCTTGGTCATTGGGCCAAAGGCTTAGATAAAGAAGATAAATGAATGAAGGAAATATGTTTCAAATATTTTATCAGGATGTTTCAAAAGTAGATCTTGGTGTTGCACCTGTTGCATATAGCTATACACGCATGTTTTATGTGTTTTATCTGTATTCAAACGGATGTCGCGTAGGTTTCGCTTGGATGTTTCAAATGTTTATCGATTTTCTATTGGGGACACACTTTTTGCCATAGCCTTCTGCTGTAGCTGGTTGGCGCCATCGAGCAGGCACAGCCATCCAGATGAGGTTAGCGGATGGGGCGGGGGTAGGCGTGGGCCCAGACATCAGGCGCGGGCCCATGTGGGTAGGCAGTGCGGGCGTCCGGACGTCCGGGCGCTAGTTGTACCCCAAAAGAAAGCATCACACATAGAGCCATAGAGGTCTCTAATCATGTACATAGTCCAGGACAACACATAACGGCACACTAGAGCCAGACTGAAAGAAGGAGACGACCACTTTCACTTTATTTGTATATCCTAGAGTTTATTTGTGTATTCCCAATAGCACTAGACTTATTGCCTGAAATATCTTCTCCTTAAGCCCCGTTCGCTATCTCTAAAACAAGGCGTTTCTAGCCGGAATTATTTCGGTTGTTATACAAAAAATTGTAATAAATTCAGCTAGAAATTATTCTTGGGCTTCAATCCCATAGAAGAACAGGGCTATGCCATTCAAGCACCTTCGCTGCCTTTAGAATATCCTGACCTGTATCATTGAATCCCACGTAAGTATACACAGATGAGGTTTTCCATTTATGGGAAAACTTAAGGTTGTGCATACAATCCTCCTTTTCCATAGAACTTAAGCTTCACCTATAGTTGGCTTTGAGATGAAAATACACTAAAAATAATACCAAGAGCATAAAATTTGTAATTAAATCAGAAAGAATAGCTAGAATGCAGTTTACTGAAGGGACTCACAACCAGAAACACCCAGGTCAAGGAATTAATAACTGCTGCCCGATGTTGTGGACTGCTCATCTTAGTCTTGATTGCTTTAAACTCTGCCAGAGTTTTCAACTTCCTTAATGTGCTATAAAGTTCAGTACTGCATGATGATTTGTTGTTTTCAGTAAATGCTGAAAGATACTGCAACCAAAGGTGAGAGCTGGAAGGTTCTAGTGATTATCATCGATCGTAACCCCAAAAAAGACAGAAGTTTGGCTCCATAAAAGCGTCTACCTCATTAATAAGAAGTTAGCTGCATAAAGTTAGCGACCTCCCAACTAAGCAAACTAAGGAGGGATTAGTGAAAAATTTATCAACAACATATGAGGCGTAGATTCACCTTGCGCAAGGTCAATCATGAGTATTGTGAAGGCATAACTATTTTTTATGGACGACGATACGGCGCGACCCGTCGCGCGGAAGCAGAGGGAGCGACCCCTCCCGACATCGATTGCACGTGTCCAGTCCCCCGTTCCGTTCTTCTCGTGTCCGCCCCATCCTCTACGTGGCTCCCTGTTGCATGTGGTTTTTCTCCTCACTCCCTCCCCTGAGATCCTGCAGCAGCATATGCCCCACCTCAAATGCATGTGCTGATGCAAACATGCAAAAAGAAAAATATTTTTTAAATTGCTGTAATATTTGAATGGTTTATCTATTTTTAATTTCGTCTGCACCGATGTATTGTACGTGACGAGATGAATAAAAATAGACCCCACTTGTCTATGTTTTAAAGAATTTTATTTTAGTAGTAATTTATGTGTAGAAATATGCTAGGACATTTTTATGGCCGAAGTCAGCAGGAGAAACCCCAGTCTATTTTTATATTTTTTGGTTAATGCAGACCCTTTCGACAGGGAGTCGAACCCAAACCTGCTGGATGCTATTCGGGTGCTCCAACCACATATGCTAGGAGATTTATGAAAGAAATTGCTAACATATAATACTAAACTTGCTACTTCAAAAATATACTAAAGTTTTTACATGGTATGCACAAACTCAGAGGGCAAAAAGAAATTAAAAGTTACTACCATATAAAACTAAAGTTGCTACTTCAAAAATTTATAAAAGTCATTACATAGTATGCATAAGTTGGGGAATGAAAAAATATCAAAAGTAGTTACTGCAATGTATACTATTTTTTGTACAATTTGGGGGCGGGGGGCAAATTATTGCAACAAACCTAAAAATAGAAGTTGCAGAAGCTGGAGGCAGCTATTTTTGTGGCAACTTATGTGTGCAATGGCTATCCTTTTACGAGAATTTATACATTGTAAGCGAGACAACTAATATGCTATATTTAGGAAGGCATTCGAACATAAAACGATGATTGAAAACTGAAACAAAAAAAATTCAAAAAATGACTGAAAACTAAAACTAAAAATCACTAGAAAAGACTGAAAATGACAAATAGAAACTGAAGACAACAGTAGATATAAAAATTACAAAAATCCAGAAAACAAGACTTGCTACTACCAATTGAGGACATTTATTACAACAGCCATGAAACTGAAACTGAAACTGAAAAAAAAAACTGAAATGGACATTTGAAAACTAAAGTAGACAAACTGGAAACAAAGAAAATAAAAACTGAAACTATTTTTTTTTAAAAAATGACTAAAAACTAAAACTGACTGAAAATGAGAAACAGAAACTAGAAACTAAAGTAGACACGATAAAAAAAAACTGCTTTATTTTTAAAAACACGATATATAGTGAAGGTGCGGGTACTGCAAGACTTCAGTTTTTTTGTTTTGTTTTTAAAAATAAAGCAGGTTTTTTTTATCGTGTCTACTTTAGTTTCTAGTTTCTATTTGTCTTTTTCAGACAGTTTTAGTTTTCAGTCATTTTTAACAAAAAAATAGTTTCAGTTTTTATTTTCTTTGTTTCCAGTTTGTCTACTTTAGTTTTCAAATGTCCATTTCAGTTTTTTTTTTTTTTTTCAGTTTCAGTTTCAGTTTCATGGCTGTTGTAATAAATGTCCTCAGTTGGTAGTAGCAAGTCTTGTTTTCTGGATTTTTGTAATTTTTGTATCTACTGTTGTCTTCAGTTTCTATTTGTCGTTTTTAGTCTTTTTTAGTGATTGTTTGTGGGCTGGTGGGGTCAGGTGGCCTCTTTTTTTTCGGAAAAAAAGTCACAATGCATGCCTGTCCATCAAGCCGCCAGCCAGCCCGCTTGCTGTTACAGGCCGCGGGCCTCCTCCAGTCGCGCACTCGGACATTGGCGCGACCTGCCGCGTAATAAACTTTACGATTTTTTTATCTAGAATTGCGAAGGCATAACTAATTTTTATCTAGAGTCCAATTGAGGCCCATGAATACTTAGAGTGATTACAAGGTCCAAAGCCCAATAAATGATGATGTAGCACCCTACAAAAACAACTTGCTGACGTGATAATAACGTTGGACCAGATCAATTGGGAAGCTCATCCAGGATGTGGAACAACATTAATAGCTATTTTCCATAATTACAAGTTAATTTAACTTATTGTACTACCTTAACTACTCTAATAAGATAGAGCTAGATTAAGAGATGAGGGGTATTAATGACTCTCTCAAAATAGATACGCATGTATTATGTAATAATAAAATTACCCTTCCGTAAGTAGTATGACAGTCCCAATGAAAAACTAATAAATGGTTTCCATTTGTTTATTACACTACCTCAAGAAGTAATTTTGGAGGTAATCTTTGTAAAAATTCATTCATACTGGTGGTTTTCTTAACCAAACGCTACAACCATAATTTTTGGAATTAATTTTTTGAATCTTTTAAATAATCTTAGATGGATATATGGTCTAAATGAAAGTCATAGGATTCAAAAAGATCTTCAACTTTATAGTTCATTACTTTTTCATTTGAAATCATTTATGTTTGAAAATTATTTATTTAGATTAGTGATTGTAAAATTTATCAAATGACCTTTGATGGGAAAATTGTCGAGATCTATAACTTTATAGTTGAATCTTCTTCCATTTGAATTTGTTTAGCGCATCAAACTTGTGTTTTAAAATTTGACGGAGTAAATACTAGGGGATTATTTTTGTTGCTAAGTCACAAGTAACTTTGGCATACAGTGGTAGAAGGCGTATCACGTGAGGTCTAAGGTTGTAAGTACCATTTCTAGATAACAAAACTTGTGCGAATTTATCGCAAATATGAGTGAAAAAATTCTAGAAATTAGGTGTGCCTGCCTAGTGCGGGCCTCCCTCGATAAATAAAATTTACTCTCTTTTAGTCCAATTTGCAATTTCTGAAAAATAATTTCAAATGGAGGTTTTCTTAAGAAAAGCGCCATTATAAATATTTATAGTGGCAGTTCTTAGGTGACGCCTCGGGCCTGCAAAGTTAGCTAATTTTTACTAGCCTTTCCCACTAGTGGTTGGTAAAAGCGCTAGTAAAAATAGATAATTTTTTATTTATAAAGACGAGCAAGCCGACCGTCTTAAATGAAAAATTCAATAAAAAAGGGCTACACCAAAATAAAGAAGCTCATGGTGAAAATTATAGAAATGGGTAGGGTTTCTCAATAGACCAAAAAGCATTGCCCATCTTTGATGAAGAAAGAAACGAGGCCTTTGCAAAGACCTAGCCGTGGCAAATAAGACACAGAAAAAAATAACAACACAACTATCACTGGCCAATGTCTTTTGTATCAAATTGATGGCCAGATCTATCTTAAATATGAGATTTTTTCTACCATCTGTGTGAGGATTAACGTGGGGCTTCATTGCATTGAGATCTATCTCCAATTAGTATTATTAATTAGGGATATGCATAATTATTTTAGTATAAATAAATGTATGGTGATATATACTTACATACCCAAATTGTATTCAGCAGGTCTAAACTCTTTTGAAGCATACGATTTTATATGTATTGCCAACCTGGTTAATTTTACTTTTATGAAAGCATTTCCAAATAAAAAAAATACTTGTCCTTGATTACCATCTTATTATTATTCAGTTTGTGTACATCAGCAGGCCTTAGCCCGGAAGCCGAATTTACTAGCACTGGTGTCGAATAACGGGGCGTGCTCGGGTCCGACCGGGTCGGCACCCTGCGCTTTGCCGACCCAGCGCTGCACTGCAAAAATAAAAAGGGGAAAAGCGCTCTGCTGCCGCCCGCATGGGCCGGCCCGCTAGCGACTATTCCTGTCATGCGCTACGCTGTACGCATCTTCCGCAATGGGCCGGCTTCTGTCCCGTGCCGTGGGTTGGCTTCCTTTCTCATATCTCATATATATTATATATATAGAACACTAAAAAGAGGGATTCGAACACATCTACCACTACTCATGAGATGCTTGTGTCACATAAAATATTCTTAAATTCTGACGGGAGATGATGTAGCCCCAACACAGCATGCAACTCCACTATTTCACACGTAGGAGTTGAACACAAGACCGTTGGCATAACAAAGACATTCCCCACCATTAAACAACATAAATAGTTTGTGCTAGTTGTGAAAATATTTGTATTATTAAAATGTATTTGACCACTTAAGTCAAAAGAAGTATTTCACCCTGACAAAGATAATGTTCTAGACCAAAATATATCATAGAACATTTCACATAGTATGAAGAGAAAATAAAAAAATATAAGAAAAAAGTAATTAAAAACTATGTAACAAAGAAAAAAAGAGCACATCATATAGATACTACTTGAATAGACCTAAAATAGGAAGTACCACGGAACATCTCACCATGCGAGTACTATATGAGTGAGTACTCAAAGATACTCATAGAACACTATATTTGTACTATATGAACGTCACAAAATATATTATAGAACATAGTGTGTATAATATTTGAACATCACATATATCTCATGGAATAAAGAAAAAATAAATATAAACTACTTAGCTAAAGTAAAATAGTGAAGTAAAAATAGTAATAACAAATATGTAGGAAAATTAAAATACATCATAAAATAGCTCTTAGATATTATGTAATATCATAAAATATATCATAGAACACCACATGTATACTACATAAACATGGCAGATATATCATAGAACATTACATGTATACTACGCGAACATCAAAAAATACCTCTCTAAACACTAAACCCTATACTTCGTGAACATTACAAAAATACCTCATAGAACATCGCATGCATACTACTTGAATATCACAAAATACATGGTAGAACACTATATGAACATGGCAAATACATCATAGAACATCACATGTATACTACGTGAACATCAAAAAATACCTCATAGAACATCACACGTATACTACGTGAACATTACAAATATACCTCATAGAACATCACATGTATACTACTTGAACATCACAAAATACATTGTAGAACATCACATATATACCAAATGAACATTATAAATGTATCATAGAACATCACTTATAATAAAATCGCTAAACGGATATAACTCAAATAATATGAGAGTAGTCTTATTATGCTACGAATAAATCATTTGTTGAATGTTACCACAAGATCATAACACAAAGGTTCTAAATTAAGGACAACAATACTTTATGTAGAGAAGAAAAATTCTAGGTTTATAGAAATGGTATTATAATATGCATGGAAATAGAAAACAACGAGTAATAAAAACTAGAAAAAATATATAGTACAAATATATAAATAAAAGAAAATAATATAAATAGAAAATAAAGAAAGATTAAATAAAGGATAATAGAAAACAAAAATAAAACTATGTAATAAAAAAAAAAATTAAAAGAACATCACATGAATCTTGTTTGAGCAATCTATAGATTAAGAAATATCCCATTTATACTACAAGAAAATCAGATGTATATATAATAAAGCACAAAATAAAAATAATTAGATTAAAACTAAAAAAAAAAAAAAAAAAAAAGAAAATATACATAATACATAAAAAAAGAAAGATAGAGGAAAAACAAATAGAAGAAAGAAAACAAAAAATAACAAAACATGGAAAGGAAAAATGAATTAACTACATAAAGGAAATAAATAAATAAAAGGAGAAAAAAAAAAATTCACACAAGACCCATGCCTTAAGAATCATTCCCCCACCACTTCACGTAGATGTTGATTTATAGTTAAGAAATATTTATAATATGAGTTAAGTAAAAAATTTCACTTACACAAGAATAATATTCTAGACAAAAATATACCATGTGACATTTACAAAATATAAAAAGCTACATGATAGATAAAGCAAAATAAAAGAGGATGGAAATAAAAATGAATAAAAAAGGTTAAAAGAAAAAAAGCCACATAATAGAAGAAAAATAAAAAAGAAAAGAAATAAAAAAGAAAAGATAAATCACACGAAGGAAATTAAAAAATGAATAGTAAAACAACCCAAAGAAAAGGAAAAAGGAAGGAAATAGAAAGGAAAAAAGAAACAGAAAAAATAAAAAACAAAAGAGAATCTCACGTACAGAACTAGCACGTCGCGGATAAAAAAAAAAGGATCACGTACGTGCTCGGGCGTCAATGGGAAGAAGCGCACCGTCAGTGTGCTTTTTATGGGCCGTGGCGTAGGCTATCACGCGCTTGTTTGGGCCGTCGCATCGCGAAAGTCAGGCTCGCGCAGGGGGGTCGGCACGTTACTCGCGTCCGACAGGTCGGAGGCGAAGATTGGCGTCGAATACCTCGAGCGTTCGCTGATTCACGTTGCCGAGGACTCCGGCGCTACCATCCTCCCCGGATTCCGCAAAAGCGAGGCAACCATTCACCAGAATTCCATTGGGAACATCCAGGTTGATAGTGGCTCCACCACTGAACGTCAGGGCAATCTTGGGCACAACGACGTTCTTATGGCCTGTGAAGTTGTAGCAAGTGTCAAGGCCACGGACATCATGTGGAACCAGCCGGTATGCCTCCATGGCCTTTCTGAACGCTGACCGCAGTGCCCGGTACGCCGTAGACTGGAGGCCCGTGATGACGGTACCGAAGTCTACGATCATGCCCCCGCTGAACGCCGACGGCCGGAGGTCAAGCCTTTTGCCCCCCACCGTGATCCCGGCGAGCGTCACCGTGGAAAACGTTGGCTGTCCGGGGTTGCTGCCCATCGGCGTGAAGACGAAGCCAGATGGACTCTTACCTGAACCAAGGGCAAGAAACCCAGGCTTGCTGTTCACTGCAGGGAGGCAGTATGAGAAGCCGCCACCGCCGCCGCCGCCGTACTGTGCGCCGAGCGACTCCGACAAGCGGCCGAGCCCAAGGAGGCCGTCGAAGAAGTCCCGCACCGCGCGCTTGTCATGGCCACAACCAAAATAGAAATTCTGGACGATGGCGCCCGGCGCCAGCGTTAGCTTGTCCTTGCCGTACACGCCTGCCGTGCTTGTTCCATCGGCATACGAGATGGCAAACCCGCACTGCTCGCCGTTCGTGCAGCCGCTCGCATACTCATCGGCGGCGAGCTTCTTGCACGAGGCGGAGACGCAGGGGACGGGACGATACGTCGACGAGTGACTCGGGTCAAACAAGGGGTCCTTCTGCCGTTCTGCGGGGAGCACTGGCCGGAGCTGCACGCCGGCTTGCACTGCAGCCACGACAGGTCGCTGCCGGTGTCGATGACGACGACCTGTCGCACTGCCGGCGTGCCGAAGCTCACGGTGACAACGTACTCTAGCGAGCTCACGGAAGTGCCTAGGTGCGCGGGGACGCTCACCTTCTTCCCTTCTTCTCCATATGCCTCCTCCATGCCCTTCGGCGCTCTGCTCACGATGTAGTTCAGGCGAGCATGGCTTCTGCGGAACATCTCGGCGAAGGATGGTGGCGTGTCTGTAGATGGCGACGGCGGCGCGCACGGACCGTGGCGGTGTACTAGTGGGACGTACACGGTGGAGCCGTTCTGCTCCGGCTTGACTGAAACATACATATGCAGAATCATAAGGTTTTGATTGAAGCGTTATTACATACTGTATAATGCAAGGAAATAAACCAGACATTGTCTGCAGGTCTTGTACCTAACTCTCCGGAGCAAACTGGCTCTGGCTCAAAGGAGCTGGATGGCACCGTTTCAAAGCTGTCGTTACCAGCTCCATGAACAGTGGAAAGGTAGAAGAAGCACAAGAAAATGCACAGGAGCAGATGAGAAGCCATGGAAAATGATATGCATTTGAGTATTACGAAAAGGATGGCCAGCCAACATATTTTATAAAGTGTTGCGTGGATGTTGGAACCATATTACTTGGCATAACTTAAACCATATCATTACTTGGCATATCTTAATTATCTTTTATACTAGATATTTGGTATATTTTAGTTATATATTAATTCCAAATCACTACTTAAGGCACGTTTGAACCTATTAGGATTATAATAATAAGCTAAAACTATCTAATTATGATCCAAAACAGGTTACATTTGAGAATAGTGTATTATAATCAAAACACTAGCAGATTACAGTAATCTTGTAATGCAATAATGAGCAATACTAAAATGTTGACTAGGTATTTCACTTTAACCAATAATAACCACCACAAATAATGGAGAGATCCAATCACTTCTGAGTTTTATAATCATAATCTAGACTATAATAATTTTATATATAATCTAGATTATACAAATCTGCATGTGATCCAAACAGGACCTTAAAAGAGCAAAGGTAAAGTCAAATAAACATGGAATGGAATTAGACACTGCCACAAAATGGACACACATACATAGTGACACAAAACGGATATACCAATGTCTAATTGGACTGCAATTACTTTAGATGCACTTTGATTTCAATGTCCATAGTCATTTGATTCAAAAAACTTGTGAATCAATTTCACAATGCAAGGTTTTTATTTTAGGTTCTGACTTTTGACACGGGGGCTATGTATACATCTAATCAAACTTGTCTACATAAAAGTAGTGGGCAATCATACTAAATCATCACAAAAATTTTCAATCAAGTCACTAAAATCTTGACTCATGAGCATCCGACTTTTGATGTGAGGCCCACGTATGTGTCTAGTCACATGGATGTGCACAAAGTATTAGGCAATTTTCTAGTTTTGAGTTCTTTTTCATTTGAGATCGTTAAGATGTTAAAAAATTAAATAAAGTTTCAATAGTATATATTAATCGCTTTCATGCCCTAGTTGTCTTCAGAAAAATCATATCTTTCTTATATAGTATCAAATGGAGATGCGATTCATATGAAAGTTGTAACACTTTGGGTCGGTATTTTTTTCATATTAATTTTTCGTATACCAACCATTTTGGATATAATTCCGCTCATTTGTTTTTTATGTAATTTGCTTATTCATTTAAAAATTCTTGATACCCCATAAATTCATTTTTGTTTTCGTGTCTAGCTTTATCACTTCCGCTTTTGCTTTTATTTTCAAATATAGAAATAGTAACCGGTTGAGGGGTTTCTGACCGTTTTCGTCCATTTTCATACTAGCTCCAACATATGTATAATACGGATAGCAAAAACAAAATCGTACTATGCTCATTGCTCATTTCGTACTATGCTCACTTAACACCATTAGAGATCAAAGTTGACGGTAGTGTGTCATATTAGACATGAAAGGTAGAGTCAAATAAGGAATTTTTTGATTCTGCAGGACCAAGGAAGAGTTCATTTCAGTAGTGTGAAAATAAGGAATTCTCTCCACTATGAGAAAATATTCGTAGAGTAAAAGATTAGAAACCAGGAAGCTCTGTTTATGGTCCATAATAGTAGGCTGCAGTGCAGTGCACATATACAGTTCCCGACATTCACAGATGCGGGTGAGTATATTCAAGTTCTCTTGCTAGATAATGACAACGTTTAGAAGCAAATGCAGCATGTCCTTATCAGAATATATTTAGTAGTGTCTGCGTCCTATTGGTTTTCGGAAGACGCATCATATGAGGAACCCCTTTAGGGTAACACACATTTGTTTTTCTAATTTATATATAACCTTTGCTTAGCTAGAACGATTCTTGGGACGAATCGGAGCTAACCAAACAAGGCCAACAGAGCACATCATAACCATCACGAGATAGACGTTCCTATCTGCTAGCTTAGGACCGAACCACACACACATACTGCCTCAGCATGCACCGGCTCGGAATCCAACCTTACCATGGCCGGCATCGTAAAGTACCTCGAGCGTGCGCTGGTTCACGTTGCCGATGGTGCCGAGGCCGACGTCTGGCCCTGACTCCCGGAAGGCGAGGCAGTCATTGACCAGAATCCCATTGGGGACATCGAGGTCGACGGTGGCGCCGCCACTGAACGTGAACGCGACCCTCGGCACGGTGACATTGCTGTAACCGGTGAAGTTGTAGCAGTTGTCGAAGTCCTCGTTGGGCAACATGGGGTACGCCGCGAAGGCCTTCCGGAGCGCTGCCTCCAGCGCGTTGTACGCAGTTTCCGGGAGCTCCGTGAGGATCGTGCCGCAGTCTATGACCATGCCACCACGGAACGCCGATTGCGGGATGTCCAGTGGCTTCCCACCGACGCTGATGCCTGTCATGGTCACCATGTAAAACGTCGCCCACCCTGGCAGGTGGCTCATCGGCGTGAACACGAAGGCCGATGTGTTCGGCGGCGTGCCGAGGGCTAAGAACCCCGCTTCGCTGTTTAGCGCCGGGAGGCAGTACGAGAAGGCGCCGCCGTAAACAGACGACGTCTGGACGGCAAGCGACTCCGGTGCGCCTCCGAGCCCCAAGAGGCCGTCGTACTTGTCGTTGGGACCGCGCTGGTCGTGGCCACAGCCGAAACGGAAATTCTTGACGGCGACCCCGGGAGCAAGCGTCAGCGTCTCGTTGCTGTACACGCCCCTCGTACTCGAGCCATCTCCATACCCGACCGAGTATCCGCACTGTGTGCCGCCGCTCGTGCAGCCGTTCTTGTAGTGGATTCCGAGCTTCCGGCACGTCTCGGTGTGGCAGGCGATGGGAGCGTAGGTGGAGGACTTGCTGGGATCGAAGAGGGGATCCTTCTGCGGGTAGCACATGGTGGAGTTGCACGGCATGCACTGCACCCAGGAGACGTCGCTGCCGGTGTCCATGAGGAGGACCTGCGGCACGGACGGCGTGCCGAAGCCCAGCGTGACGACGTACTCCAGCGAGTCCACGAAACCACCTAGGTGAGTCGGGGCGGTCACACGGCGGCGTCGTCTGGCGTACTCGCCATGCCCTTGCCCTTGGACGACGCCGCTCGTCTCTTGATGTAGTTAGTGCGGGCGCGGCTAAGGCGGAGCGTCTCGGAGAAGGACGGCAATGGCACGTCGGAGTACTGTGACGGCGCACAAGGTCCGTACCGGTGCACTAATGGGACTGAGACAGCAGCGCTGCTCGGCTCCGGGTTCACTGCTGTTGGAAGTCATGATGCGCATATATGTATGGTTACGTAATCTCAAATGTGCAGGCGGCCAAACAAAGTGATGAGGACGACGAAATATTGATGTCATTTACCACTGGATGCAGAGCATACTGCTTCTGGCTCATGAGACCTGCGTGGCACCACTACAAACCCATGCTCGTCGCCTCCAAGAGCGATGTTGCAGCTGTAGCTACACAAGACAACCAACAGAAGCAGAGGAGAAGCCATGGAAAAATATGTGCACTCTGCGCAAAGGATAGGATGAGGACCAACTAATAACTAATCACAGAAGAATTATATAAGCACGCCTCAACTTGGATTCGCCGATACCCTGAATCTGCGAAGACTGCTAAGAATTTCCGATTTGTCGTTTATGTTGCCGCTTTGCCACGTACGCCCCATCTGTCTCTTGTAATTACCATACTTCCTACGTCTTAGAATGGATGATATTTTTTAGTTACTTTTAGATTTAGACATCTCATTTGATTGCTTGTCTTGTTCAAATTTTTTTGTCAATATCATTTACTTGTTTACGACTTGTTTTATAGTTAGAGTTACATTAATAATGATTTTATTTTACTATTTGCACAAAAAAATTGAATAAGACAAATCGTCAAATATTGACATTTGAATATAAAAAACTTAATCTATTTTGGTACGGGGGAGTACAAATTTGAATCCTAAATCACCGCCATTCAGAGCAGTGATTACAATAGTATTTTGTTGCCAAGTACTCAAGTAG